>CAKJVB030000189.1:0-25887 GCA_918026665.1 Diabrotica balteata | reverse complement strand
TTTATGAAATTAAACAAGGAAAAGAAGAAAAAACAGAGCAAACCAAAAAAAAATATATTTAACAGCATCAGAATATTATTCCGTTGTCTACGTGGGAGACACAGCGTCCACGCTATCAACGTCCCCTGTGACTTGTGATTTTGTGCATCTGATTCCAGTAAACGAAAATATCACTATATTATATTCCTTTTTACCCAAACGTAATTTTTGCATTCTTGGTTAATATATTATTCAACTAAAGAGAATTATCTACTAATATTACATTTTATATATATATATATATATATATATATATATATACATATATATATATATATATATATATATATATATATATATATATATATATATATAATATATAAGTGAGGTTCCTACAGCCTCTGCCGTTTCTCGCATTTCGACCGCCATCGTTTTCTGTCCATCCATTCGTCTTCTCTGATGGCTCTATCTCTCATTATGTACCGTACATTTTCTTCCCAGGCAACTGAAGGCCTTCCCCTTCTTCTTCTTTGTTGTGGTATGTAATTTAAAGCTTTCTTTGGCCATCTATCTTCATTCATTCGTTTCACGTGACCATACCACACTAGTTGTCTCGTTTCAATTCTATCTACACTGGAATATACAGTATTTGTCCTCCTTCTAATATCTTCATTTCTGATGTGATCTTTTTTGGATATACCACACGCTCTCCTTAGAAAATCCATTTCTACTACTTCTATTCTTTTTCTATCCTTCGATAGATTGTCAATTTCGTTTCTTGTCTAATATCTTTAGACCAAAGTAGAGAGTTTAGAATGTTTACCACTTTTTTTCCCTGCTGTGTTCTGTTTTCGATGTCTCTTTTGGTAGTGCCTTCTTTAGATATTATAGATCCGAGATATTTATAGTCATTGCATGTTTTTGTGTTTCTAATTTCTAACTCTGGATCTTCTTCACCATCTCCTATTTTAAGATACTCTGTCTTTGCCATATTCATATTGAGGCCCCATTTTTCATATTCTTTCTTTACTTTTCTAAACATGTAGTCCATGTCTTCCTCGTCATTCGCTACGACTACCTGATCATCTGCGAAAAATAAAGTTGTTTGACATTCACCACCGCCTATGTCTATTCCCATTCCGGATACTTGTTGTCTCCACTGCTCTAGCGATGATTGAATATATATTTTAAACAGGGTCGGAGACAGACAACATCCTTGTTTAAGCCTCTTGGTTATTGGAAATGATTCAGATATAAAGTTTCCTTCTTTAACGACACTTCTTGCATTTTTGTATATATTTGCGATAGCATCCACATATTCTCTACTGAGACCTACTTTCGTCAACGTATAAAATAGTTTTTTCAAAGGTACCGTATCATATGCCTTTTCTAAATCTACAAACAATAGGTGGGTAGATAGATTCCTTGCCTTCCGTTTTTCGATTACCTGCTGCAGAACGAATATATTATCAATGCACGATCTTCCTGCCCGAAATCCATTTTGTTCCTCTATGTCTTCATATTCTGATTCAATTCGTTTTTTTATTATTCGACCGTACAACCTCCCAACTGAGCTAGTAACAGTTATTCCTCCATAATTAGAGCAATTGCGTTTATCCCCTTTTTTGTATATTGAGCTGATGTATCTAACATTCCAATCATCAGGGATATTTTGTCCTTTTAAGCATTTATTAAATAGTTTAACCATCATCTCGTGTAATATTTTTGGTCCATACTTTACCAACTCAATTGGGATGTCTCCAGGTCCTGCTGCTTTACCGTTTTTCGATCTTTTGAGGGCATCGCTTAACTCTTCGGTTGTTATCTCAATTATTTGTGTATGTTCAGATATTTCTTCCATTTCGATATCTTGGAATTTACGTCTATCCTCTGTCAATAAGACCTCATAATGGTGTTTCCACTGTTTCAGATCTATTAATTTTAAGTTAGATTTTTCCTTTCCTTCCCTCCGGAGAGACTTTATCCGGAATATTACATTTTACCCGAATTTATATTGTAATGTAAAATATTACCCAAACTGACACAATATTTTATTGCGTAACAGTTTTGGCAAATTTTTATTGCATTACAGTTTTATCGTCGTTGGTTTTTGCTTTTATTAGAATTTTTAACAACTAACAAATTAGTTATTATATTTGATTACAACACGAACGTAAATCATAGGAACCTTTTAGATGCCCTCTTCATTTTTAAAGGTTCTTCAATATTACGATCAATGGATCTTTTTTTCTTGTGCAGCTGGTAATATTCTGTGAGAAATGTATTTAAATCTGTAAGAAATGTATCCAAATGTAGAAAGTGATGCTTTGTCTCTGGTAAAGGATCAATGGACCTGACGTGACCATTTCGATCTACGAACGAAACAACGATTCAGGCATTGCTAAAAACATGCAGTTCTCTTCAACGCGTTATCGTAGCGAGACAGAGACGAACTAGTTTTTACGTTAGTGAAATAGCTTTATATTTTTATTTTTATATTTTTATTTTATAACTTACACACAACCTAAAACTGAAAAAAAAAAGAAAAATGGCTTAAAAACACACAATTATTTTTGAAGTCACCAAACCTATCAGTTTCTATCAGTTTCTGATATTTAGTTTGGGCTTATTAAAAGCGAGAGAAAAAGATATAAAAAAGTTATGAAAATAAGTTATCCGCTCAGTAGGTGGAAATAGAAATTAGTAATGTTAGAAATAAAAAGTATTTGTAGAAAATCTATAACTTATGTAGATTTTAACACCGATCGTTGACTTTTGAAATTGTATTTTCCATAATTAAAGGAGCTCTTACGGCAAATTAAAGGTGTCGCTTTACTCCCACTCAATCCAAACCCATAGCGGGTATTAATAAATGAGACTCCCTGCCTTCATTGTCAGGCAAATGGACCGTGTAATATCATTATTGCATCCCTGTAATCAGTAATGATCTGACAATCGTGGCAATTTATTCGACATTTGGCGCGGTAGGTAGTATTATGTCGTGATGGATCGCGGTGGTTATGCCGGTCACGTAAGAGGTATGGTGCGGGAATGGTGGTTTCATTTTACACTAATCGAATTTATGTAACCGATGATCATTTACAATCGGTGATGGAAATATAATTTGAAAAATTGATAATTTCCACAGAATATCACACCTCAGTTAATAAAAACAAAAAATGAATAGTAGTTAATGTGTCTTTTACTAGAAAATCGTACTAGAAAATTTCGTTTGTGTAAACTATTTTTTGTTTGTCAATAAATTTTCTTATAAAAATTCAGTTAAACATCTATTTTATTTTGTTCTTTTTTGATATATTTATTGTTGAGATGCCGTAAATCTTATAATGTTAAATAGATTTAACAGGACGAGAAAAGATTTATATTCTTATATTCACGGTTTACTTACAAAATGTTGCTTCGTAACAGTTTTACCTTTCGCCTATTATGTATCCTTTCATCATAATACAGTCTGAATAAAGGAATTATAATATTTTGTAAAGGAAAAATTGGAAATTACGTATATCGAAAGTGACGGAACGGTTGAATATAACTATTTCTGAAATATAAATAGTAAAATAAAAGATAAAGTTATCAAATAAATAAAATCATTAGAAATCAAAATAAAATAATTATTAAAAGAAAAATAACAAATATGTGACGCTTATAATGTTTTACTCTGAAATTATTTTATTAATTTCGCATATATACATAATTGTACTTCTTCTTCTTCAGTGCATTATCCGGTCCAGATGTTGGCGATCATCAAAGCTATCATGATTTTGTTGACAAATCTGAGGAGGTCACCCCAAACCATTGTCGGAAATTTTTCTGCAACTTAATTGTACATATTCTATTATCATTATACTGCTGCTGCTACCTGATACATGAATAGCTCAAAAACATCGGAGGGTGTGGGAGCCGGCATAGTAGGGAAAAATCAAGGGATACATTTCTCGTCAAATCTATCTAAGGATGTGACAGCTTTCCTGGTAGAAATAACTGCAATCTATCACTACATGAAAGAAATAGAAAGGCAGAAAAGAACGTTCTGTTTAGTTGCCATCTTCACAGATAGTCAGGCAGTGCTTAAGGCACTTAAATGTGTAGAGTAGGGTTGGCCGTTGAGTAATGTGTTTTTATTTTATTTTTTTAATTAAGTTGCCTGACCCCAGAAAAGATGTATGATAAGATAACTTATTTCACAGTGTTTTTTTTATAATTAATTTAATTTTTTCCACTGCCACAGAGCTATATAAGAACGAGATTTTTACAAAAAAATCCAATCATTTAATATTATGTCAAATTTGTTTTTTTTTAAATTTATTATGGTTGCCTGAGTCAAAAAAAGTGTTTTATACGATAAATTTGATCATAGTTTTTTGTTTGACAACTAATTTTTTTTTCTACTGCCGCAGCGCTGTATAAAATTAAGAATTTTTCAAAAAAAAAATGTATTGTATGGTAGATTTATTTTTTTGCATACAAAAAATTTATTTATACTAAAGCTAAATTTGTTTTGAACACATAATACAACAATACAAATACAAAAATAGTTTATCTATAAATATATAACGATACAAAACAGAATATCTTTCAAAAGTAACAATCACATTATTTAAAAAAAAAAGTCTTTCTTTGATTCATATTTCGGCATATTTTCCCTTGATTTCAGCCTGTTCCTTATATAACCGTCTCTTTTTTCACTTCCACAGACAGAAGCTGAACCTTCTGTTACTATTTTGACGGATCCCTCAACCGCTTGTGTGTGACAAGGGTATGATTTTACGTATGCCAAAAGACTGGTTTCAGGATTTTCAACAACTTCCCTTAGTTGGTCTTTTGATAGCTTCATAGTTACAGGAGGCTCTGTCCATAAAACTTTCTGGCAGTCGATAATTTCAAAGTAATCCTTACTGCCAAAAAATAATTCTGGTACTACGAAATGTCGCTGATCATTGTAATTTAACTGTCTGCTCTTCAAAATTCTTTGGAACCCCAATTGTCTTATGTGTTTACGTTCGTCAAACAACATAGCCAAAATAATATTTTCTGGGCTCCCAAAGTATCCATTTATTTGAATACATTTATAGATTATGTCTTTCAATTCTGGTAGTAAATAGTCGCAGAGTCTTATTGTCTTGAATAGATGCCTTGCACCATAAATGCATGACGGGTGAGTCTTAATACAAAACCACATGGGCGCATACACTTTCATTACAAAATGGCTTAGTATTTGTAAATTCTCCAATGGGTTTCTGGTTGCTACATATAACCGAAGGATACGGGAAGCAGTGGTAAGCCACCGAGAATAAACCATTTTTCCAGGCTGTCTCTTAGAACGTTTTTCTGAACAAGCACCACTTTTTACTGCTTGACAAATATCGTACAGATATTTTTGATCTGTACTTAGATCGTCGCTGCGAAATTCGTCCACTGATGAATCTATTTTTGAAAATGAAACTACAGGAAGAGTTTCACAAACTTGCAGTCGTTTTCCAAGAGGCCCCGAATTCTTTTTTTTTTTCTCTTGCTCTTCTTATTTTGTTCTTATCGATATATTAAAAATACCGGTCAAGTGTTTCAGCTAATCTTGGTATTTCTTTCAGATTGCGTTGAATGCCCTCTGAGGTACTGGGCAAATTCGATAAGCTAGGTTGTAAGTTAAACACGGGCAACTTTGAAGTATTTGCATATGAAATAGAGAAGTCTAGGTCAAAATCTTCAGTATCATATTTATCACACACATCTGTCGGTAATTCACAAGAAGATTGAACTTTTTCAATGACTGTTACACTAGTTAATTCTGATGAATGTGACGAAGCCATTATGAATGCTTTTTTCTCCTTCTGCAAAAGTTTCTGGGATTCAACTTTATCAAGGGCACCAATCTTCATTTTGCGACAAATTCTTTGGTCTAGAAGAAATGCTCTTTCCAGTCGAGGTACCTAAAAAAATGTGTTAAGAAAAGTTATTAAATTAATAACGTATCAGAGTTTCAGTTTACCTTATATTTTTTTGTGCAATTACATGCAATAGTTTCAGAATCCTTACATTTACAGGTCGCTATGTCACACAATCGTTCACTGTTATTTAAAAACGATTCCAATTGAGATTTGTAACTGCGAACATTTTGTCTTTTCTTAAAAGGTTTAAGAATTTGCCTTCGTTGTTCTTGATATTTTCGCAATAAAAAAATAATCCTTTGGTGGCTTATGATTGGAATTGAAGCCTTGATCCAAACAGTTTCTACTTTCTGAGCTACAATTTCCAAAGCTTCTGGAATAAGTCGATTCTTATTGACACCATTTTTTTCCAATTCGAAACGAACCCACAAAAAATAACGGATAACATCTTTCTATGTTGGTAATTGCGAATCATTGAAATCACTAGGTGCGCCAAAAATTGGACACTTGGACGATTCTCTAGTTTTAGACATTTTATCACACGCTACTTTCGACTCAACTGTCAGTAAAACACTAAAAATAATTTTTAAGTGAAGCGTTGACCTCCAATGTCACGTTATTTTAAGAATGATAATATATCATAATCGGTAATATTAACTTTGTTTATACTAACGTCTACTTTATTGTTATTAGGGAATTTCGGCACACTCTTTTAAGTAGGTTCCTAAAATAAATTTTTGTCTACTTATTAGTTAGTGGAAAAATACGCAAATAAAGTTTACTATACGTTATAAACTATGCATCAAACCGCCAGAACAATACAGATTTTATTTCAATTTTTTTAAGTTACAAAATAAATAACCCTGATGTTTCAAAAATTATATAATAAAAAAATATGAAGATCTACGTTTAAAATAATTATAATTTTTTATTTTTTCCACTGCCACAATGACCTTTTATATTAAAAAAATATAGAGCCTTTGTGGCAGTGGAAACAAATATTTTTAGCTACTCATTTTGGACTTAAAATTTGTGTTTTAGTATAATTCAACTTTTTTGACCACAGGCGTTGTTATTTTCCAGAAAAAATTTTGTCGGCCCACCCTAGTGTAGAGGTCAATTCTAAGCTAGTATGGGATTGCGTGTGCCCTAAATAAACTAGGAGACCGTAGCAAGATTACGGTAGCCTCGGTACCGGGGCATGAGGGTTATAATAGCAACGAAAAAGCAGATGAAATATTCAAACAAGGCTCATCCATGCAATTTATTGGACCGGAACCCTTCTTCTTCTTCAGGTACCATATCCGCTACGGAGGTTGGTAATTATCATAGCTATTTTAATTTTTCACAACTGCTCAATATAATAAAGCAATGCAAGCTGGAATACTTCGGTCAAATTATGAGACACTCTGAAAAATAGGATCTTTTACATCTGATCATTTAGGGAAAGATCCAAGGTAATCATGGTCCTGGTAGAAGAAAACACCATGGCTGAAAAATCTAGGGCAATGGTATTGAAAATCAACTATATCGTTATTTAGAGCTGCTGTCAATAAAGTCACGATAGCGAATATGGTAGCCAACATGATATCCAACGATCGATAACGGTCATGGAACTAGAAGAAGAAGATTTTAATTTTATAGGCAGTAGCTCTAAATTTTGAACTGCATCCAAACCATTCTTTCAGATTCTTAAGCTATATAATTCGTCTTCTTTCGATGCTTCTTCTGCCATCTCTCTTTCCTTACATTATGAGTAACAGGATGCCAAAGGCCATCCTTCTCTTTGCCTATTCTTCTTAGTACTTCATTGTTGGCAACTCTATCTACCCATAAAACCCCTTATAATTCTTCGATAAGTCCACATTTCAAAGGCGCTAAGTCGTCTCATTGTGTCTAGATTTAACGTCTATGATTCCACCCCATAGTATAGTACACTGTATACGTAACATTTCTGTTACGTACTGTTTCTGTTCGCGACATTAGCAACTATCTCTTTATCAGACTTAGTCGAAGAGCCATTGCCATATCCAGAAGGATCGCAAGAACTTAACGACTCTGGATAAGGTTCACTCAACTCTTCAGACTCTGCAACCTATTCAAAACCGAAGTGCTCTAGAATAGCAAATTCACTAGTTTTTTTGTTCAGGAGTTTCTAAAAAGATAGGTAGGTATTGCTAAAATATAATTTACATTAAAATATTTTCTGTTACCTTTAACAGAAAATGAAAGCTGTCTATTTCCTTCAAATATTTCGTTATGTTTTGAATTTGGAACAGTGACATCTAAACTTTTAGTTTTAATGGTTTGTATTAATTTTGAATTAGAAAAATAGAATTTATTATTACAAAAATAGTATGCGCAATAAACCTTTTTAAACATCTTTTTCTTCTAGTGCCGTCTCCACTAATTAAGGTTGGCTATTACCATTGCAAATTCATTTTTATCTTCTGATTTTCTTAAGAGCGTCTGTATGTTTAACCCGGTCCAGTCGCGAATGTTTTTCAGCCAGGATATTTGACGTCTACCAGGACCCTTTTTTCTCTCGATTTTACCCTTCATAATCAGCTGCAACAACTCGTACTTATCATTTCTATGTATGTGCCCCAAATATGCTGCCTTTTAATGGTGGTCAAAAAGTTCTCTGTCTTTTCCCATTTTGTGTAACACCGTTTCGTTCGTAATATGATCGCTCCATGGTGTCTTCAAAATTCTCCTAAAACGCCCATCGAGCAAAAAGACAATAGAGGGAATGTAAAGGTAGTGGGGGCAAACATATTGTTAGACAGGAAGTGCGATCTTAAGAGGCCACATTAAACAAGGAAAGAGAGTCTCTCTCCTTGTTTGACATCAAATTTAGTTGGGTTATGTTATTGTTTGTCCCAAATATCACATGAAATCTTATTTATATTGAAGTTTTTTAACAATTGTGTCGCATTTTAGACTTTTATCATTAATAATTAATTAAAACTTTCTCGTCTAAGACACATTCTGAAAAATATTATATAGCTACTGTTGATAAGTGTCGGAAAATTTAAATTTCGCGCATTCGCATTTCCGGATATGTCCGCCATCAGAGGCCACTTTTTTGGTCTCCTTTTCACAAGGATTAGATTCCCTCTTTTGTCTTATTGCTCGATGAAAACGCCACACCTCAAAAGCTTCCAATTTTCTCATTAAGTCAATATTAATTAGTCCAGGCAATATAAATTAGTCAATATTAATATTAACAATCCAGGCTTCGACACCATAAAGAGAAATAGAGTGGATATAACATTTTACCATCCCATATCGGATTTACAGATTGAGTCTTTGCCTACTCAGAAATTTTTTCATCTTCAAAAAGGCTGATCTTCATTGTTCTATTCTTGAGGGAATTTCTGATTACGGATTTAGATCTTCCGTAATCCAGACTCCTAAGTATTTTATTTTGTCCACTTGCTCAATATCTTTAGTTTTTATCTGGAGCCTTATTATGACTTTGCCCGTCTTACTGATATACTCCATTCGCTTAGCTCGGGCATGTTTTGACAGATTCATTGTCAAAAACCTACATTACACAACAAAAATTCTTACTTCTCAGTATTAAATAGCTTAAATATACTACTATTGCAGACTTCCTTTAAAAAAAGAAGAATTATTCCAAATAGTGGAAGTGTAGGTATACTAAACCCACAAAATGTTCCCTGTATATTTAAAATATAATATTTGAGTTGTTACAATTTATTATATTGTAGAAAATATTTGTATTATTCGCGTTGTTTATTTTAGCTAATATAGTTTTATTGTTCTATTATTTTTGTTTAATTCTTAGTTAGTTTTATTTAGTTAATGAGTTAGTTCTATTTTGAACTTTATTGTTAGAGATAGTCAAAGTTTTCCATTTGTCCTATCAGATAATGCGTTTTTCTTAAATAAATATAAGTATGATAAATGTTCTTCAAAGTTAATATTTTTAGATAAGTAAGGATGATGTTAAATTACAAGGTAATCAAAACTGCACAAGGATTTATTCAAAACACCAACCAATTTTTTTTTAATTATTTGCTCATTCGGTGTAGGTATATATAACAAGCGAGTCTTCTACAGTTGGCGCCGCTTCTCGCAACCTAATTTCCAGCGTTTTCTGTCGAAGCAAACTTCAGTTGTTAGATTTCTGTCGACATCGTAGACATCGTCTCTCCAGGATCGTCTTGGTGTACATCATTTTCTTCTAGTTGGCGGAGTCCATTCTTCTATTTTTTTTATATCTATTTTCTGACATTCTCTGAAGGTGTCTATACCAGTAAAACTTTTGGCTTCGATTGTGCCTATTATGTCTAGATCGATTTCCATTTATCTCCGAATATCTTCGTTTCTCACCCTATTAAGTCTAGTGAGCTGGCAACATCGTATCCAGTAGTTCATTTCTATGGCCTTAATTTTTGATTTGTTTCTTTGGTTTATTTCCCAGAGTTCGGCACCGTACAGTCCAATACTTTCTATTATTGTTTTATAAATTCTTCTTTTATTTTCTTTTGTTATTTTTTTGTTCCATAATAGTCCATGTAGCTATCTGGTGGCTGATCTTGCTTGGCCAATCCCAGAATGTATTTCTTCGCTACTTCCTCCTTTTGATGTTATTTGGACTCCCAAGTATTTAAAATTGTCTGTTGGTTTTATAGTTCCCATTTCGATTTGTAGGCTTTCTGGTTTCTCTCCTACAACTAAGTACTTAGTTTTTTGTATATTAATTGTGAGGCCCCATTTGGTGTACTCATCTTCCAGTTTTTTAAGCATGTATCCTACATCACTCTCGTTTTCAGCTAGAATGGCTTGGTCGTCAGCGAAGTGTATCGTGTATAATCTATTATCTCCGATTGTGATGCCCATATTAAAGCACTTTCTTCTCCATAGTGAGAGTGCCTCATTTAGATATATTTTAAAGAGTTTAGGTGCTATGCAGCAGCATTGCTTTAGGCCCTTACTAATAGGAATTTCTCTATTTAATCTATTTCCAGTTTTAATGTTTGCCGTCATATTTTTGTAGAGCTGTTGTACTGCTTGTATATTTTTTTTGCTTATTCCTTGTTTTTCCATTGCTACCCAAAGCATTGAGAGTGGTACACTATCGTATGCCTTTGTCAGATCTATAAAGACTATATGAGTTGAAAGGTTGTGGGCTAATCTTTTCTCGATAACTTGCTTTAGAGAGAATATACTGTCCATACAGGATCTGCCTGCACAAAAGCCATTCTGTTCTTCTACATATGTCATCTCTTTTTCAATTTTATTTTTTATAATTTTTCCATACAGTCTTGAGAGTGAATTTATGATACTTAGCCCCCTGTAGTTTGAGCAATTCTTTTTATCTCCTTTTTTGTAGATGTTGTTAATCTGTGCTTTTGTCCACTCCGGTGGTAAGTCGTGTTTATTATAGAATAAGGTGAAGACATACGCCAGTAATTCCCGTAATACTTGTGGGCTATGTTTTAATAATTCATTTGGTATACCTTGTGGTCCGCATGACTTCTAATTTTTTAGAGTTCGTATTGCATTCTCGACTTCCTGTACTGTTATTTCATCGTCACTGAATTCCAGTTAATATGTTGTTGTACTGATGTTCGTGAATTGAGGTCTTGTTTCAGTCAAAAGTTGTGAGTAGTGTTCGATCCAAGATCTTTCTTCTGTTAAATCTATTCTACTCGTATTCAACCTACGCTCATTCGGCGTAGGTTGATCATTAAAATATATTTATGAAATTATGTAAATATGTTCTTAATAAGAAAAACATTTCAGTTAATATACAGTTCAGGTTGACATGGTGTCAAAAATTAAATAAAAGTTACGGTAATTTAGTTTGTATCGTTAAGTTGCTCAAAATGTATGCAAATAACTTAAATTTTTGTTAACATTTAGCTAGGAGTTTCTTGAGAATAGTTCTAATTAATGTTTAACATTTTATAGTTAATTTATTCTTTTTTAAAAGTGATGGTAATGACAAAACGTACTTATTATTGTGTTATATAATCCTCATAATAAAGTACGTTAGATAAAAAGGTAAAATCTCGGGTCGTCCAAAACTAGTTTCTGATATTAGATTATAATATGAATATTAGGGTATTTTTTATTTAACCTACTTTATTATGAGAATTATATAACACAATATTAAGTACGTCTTGTGATTATATATTTTTTGCAATATTGCTTATTCAGCATTATTATCATCACTTTTAAAAAATTATATTCTCAAGAAACTCCAGCTAAATGATAATATAACTTTAAGTTGGTTGCCTACATTTGACGCAACCTAACGATATAAACTAAATTACCGTAACTTTTTTTATAAAACATGTTTTATAAATATACTAAAAACTTACATTCTTTATACATGTTATA
Source organism: Diabrotica balteata (assembly GCA_918026665.1). Lineage (NCBI taxonomy): Eukaryota > Metazoa > Arthropoda > Insecta > Coleoptera > Chrysomelidae > Diabrotica > Diabrotica balteata. The sequence continues at coordinate 13,624 of CAKJVB030000189.1, read as the reverse complement.
AATTTCTTAGTCATAGTATAAGTTTGTAAAAGAGGTTGACCAAATACTCTCATGAAATATGCTATGAGCACGTGTGCTTGGTTGTATAATCATTTTCAGCCACTTCTAGTCTGTCAAAAAGTAACTAACTTCGTAAAAACATAATTCCTAAAATCACTAGACAGTTCTGACTGGGATTAGCGAACCGAGTATAACCATGGTTTTTGTTTTCTTTACAATACAGGGCTGGGTACGTACACAGCCCTGTCCCACTTTTGTACTTTGATTGATACCAAACTGTTAATACCAATAGAGATCTCTCACTATGTTAATAACATTTTTGTCGAGTTCTTTATTCTTTAGACATTCCATAAGAATGTTATGTTTACTTTGTCGAAAGTTTCCTCAGTCTATAAACGCAACGAAAAGATCTTTTTGTTGATCTTGACATTTTTAGGAAAGAGTTAAGCCCAAAGCCACTATGAAATCCAAACTGTCTATTACTAATATCCGCTTCTCACTTTTTAAATATTCCTGCATGTATAATCTTTAAAACTGTTTTAAAATAAGTGTGACATTAAGCTGAATAATATATAATCATTACAATGTTTGGGGTTCTTGGGTTTTGGTAGTGGAACAAAGGTCGATAGCAGCCATTTTGTACGTATCTCACCAGATTTGTATATGCTGTTAAAGAATATAGGTATTGCACTTAAATTTTCTTCGTCTATAAGTTTAATCAGCTCGATATAAAGCTCATCTGGCCCAGCGGCTCTGCCAGATTTTAAGTTGTTTATAGCAGGTTGGACTTCCTATTTTAATATTATTGGATCTTCCTCGTTATCAATTTGTGTTAGTTTCGTTCTTGTGTTCATTAAAAGATCTTGAATATATTTAGTACATACCTGTTTTATTTTAATGGGGTTATTAATAGGTATATAGTATTATTCTTTTTCTTTTTTATGTAAATTATAATAATAATTATGGTTTTTCCGGAATTATTTCAAATTTAATTACCCTTAGGTTCAAATCGCTCGGGGTTAAAAACTTGGAAGCTATTTCTGAAATAAAATAAAACTTATCGTTATTAAAGTTTATATTGCAAGATAATACTAAGTTCACTAATTGTTTACCCCTAGAAAACTACATGACTGTACCCGAATTAAAGCAACACAACCCTTACTTTTTACTGGACACAAATGTGGTAATTTTATTAATGCTATTTAATTCACTTTAACATGTGGAGTTTGGAATATAGCACTAATATCAACCAATTTAAATGTTTTGCTTACAACTTGTGTGCATAAGAAAATGCATGTCTGAAATTATAATATATTAGTGTGTTAACCTAAATTATAATAAAAAGGCATTTACAACATCTGTGCATAAGACAATCGATTGTTTCAATCTAGTATTGAAAATTTCATCAACGTAACTTACCCGTAACTTCTCCCTCGTAAGTATTTTTCTCAACCATTAATTAAATTTTAAGCTTATAGTGTTTTTATGATTGTACGTGTTTTCATTGCCTTACTAAAAAAGAAATTAGTACAAAAACTTCAAGGATAATTTTTCACGGCCTTTGCAATAGTTTCTAAAAGAAATGATCCAAAAAGAGACCTAAATTTTTATACCGCCTGTTTAATCTCCGGTACCGAAATTTTCTTATCTCGTAAAGCGACCCTCCACGACATTAACTACAAAATTGCATTTACGTGAAAAGTTTTTTATTATTCGAAACTTTTATCGATTTTTGCGTGGAAGGAAAGACAAGACGTCCAAAGAGGGAGGGGTTGTGTAACCTCTTTACCACTTAACCTGAAAAAAACTGGTTGAGATTCACCTTTGTGTCTGGTCGAGGGTGCTGAAATATTATTATTTCGAGGATACTACACTCGACATCGTTCCCAGAATGTGGAGTAGATGTGATTTTGGTCTATTTGTGGTTGTGTGTTGGTGCGTGCTTATTGTGGGGGCGTGGGGGTATTGGTGGGCGGAGAGCGGGGTGGGTGGGCTTGGATTTGTCGGCGGTTCTCTGCTCTTTTTGCTGGTTCCGCGTGGGGTTGCGTCCGGGTGGTTAGGGACTATTCAGAGGGTCTCGTAGGGGATGTGGGGGGGCGCGCCATACGCTTTATGGAGGGCATTTTGGGTATCGATTTAATTGAGTTGTGGGAATGAGATAGGAGGTTGAGAAGGAAAGAGCTGGGTTGGTTTGTTGGGGATCAATCAAGAGATTATAGGGTTTAATTGAGTTGTTGGGGGTTATGTGTGGTGGTGGGGATGTTTGAATATTTGTTTAATGGGTTCTGAGTTGTGATGTGGTGGGGGGTGTGTTGGTATGGCCTGAGTGGTTGGGGAGGGGGTGACGATGGTGTTTGTATTTGGATAGAATAAGGTTGGGGGGGGGTTGTGCAGTATAGTTCATGGATTTAGTTGTATTTGTCGGGGTAAAATATCATAAATTGTATGTGGAGTCTAAGCGTAGTATATGAATGCGAGGTATGTATCTTTTTATTTGGGGGGAGGCGATATGTCTGGGTTCGTAGTCGTTTTTTTTGTAAATCCGTGTTACAACTAAAGTGATCCTGGCGGAGCTGTTATTTTGATGAGGTTGGGTGGGTTATCATAGCATGTGTGCAGATGCGTTAGTTGGAGTTTGGTTGGGAGTCTCGTACAGGGGTAGTTAGGAGGGTAACCAGTTCTCTTTTTAGGTTGTTTGGGAGGCAGGCAGTGTGGTGTGTGCGGGGGGTGGGAGGAGTTCGGAGGGACACTCATGGGCATTAGATTTTGTTGTTATGTTATTGGGTCTACATTGCTTCCGCTTAGGCTAGATTGAGGGGTTTCTCTGGGGAGCATTTTCTTTGTGTTCGGAGACCATGGGTAGGAGTCCGGAATACGAGGGATGTGGCCGGGTTTGAAGGTGAGGTGTTTAAGTCTGGATTGGGGGCTGGGGGCGATTGGTGGGGGTTTTTTTTTTTATGGGGTGTGGGAAGTGGGTTAAAGAGGGCGGGTGGGTGGGAGGTGGGGTGAGCGGTTTGTTGTGGGAGGGGGCCATGGCTGTCGTAGTGTTTTGCCCTTTCTGTGTTTATCGCGTTGATTTCTGCGGCGGTACGCTACCGTGTCTGGCTCTTCGCGACTCGTGTTGGTATGGTTGTAGGTTTAGGTGTGTCCGTCATGAGTGTATTGGTCTCTTACCTGTGGTTGGGGCTTGGTGTGGGGCGGCCGGTTTTTTGAAGGTGTGTAGTTCTGATGGGTGCATTGTTTTCAGTGGGACTCCTGAGTGTTACTTGGAGATTAACGCACTGTAATATGTATCCCTCTGAATCGAACTCATTGTATCTAAATAATAGATTCTCTGATTCTAAAAGATCCCTGATCAAAAACAAAATCTAATCGCACCCCCCCTCCCCCCCCCCCCCCCCCCCCCCCCACGCCCCCCGCCCCCCCCACCCCCCCGACCACCGCAGACCTCCAATGGGGAGAGATAGTGAAATAGATATTTATTGAGTTAATTACAAAGCGGCACCGACTCCATTGCTAGATTTTTAAGCATCTGTGAATATTTTGCAGAAAAATAGTTTTTATTTCTGTGGGACGTATTTCCGAATTATTATATTCTATCAAATATACATTAATTCGAAAGAAAATGCAAAAAGTATTTTTGAAGTGTGTATATTTTAGGCAATTCCTAGCTGAGCGCTTTCGGCTTTACAAAGCCATCATCAGAGCTATGGTCAATTTTTTAAATACCACTACAAAGGAGAGATCTCATTTCCTTAAATTTCAAAATTATGATTTTTGTAGGTGTTGAAATTCTTAAACATAATAAAAAAACACTTACTCTCCTTTGTAGTGGTATTTAAAAAATTGACCATAGCTCTGATGATGGCTTTGTAAAGCCGAAAGCGCTTAGCTAGGAATTGCCTAAAATATACACACTTCAAAAATACTTTTTGCATTTTCTTTCGACTTGCCATAAGTGTGTACAAAAAATATCAGTCTTTTGATTGTTAAATATACATTAAACTGTGAAATATTAATTGACCAAGGAATATGAGGATCGGTAATGTTTGGATCGAATAATATGTCAGGAAAATCAAATTTCTTGCAATATGTTCTAATCCTTTCATAGCATGGTTTTTTTAGTTTTATTATTTAATTAAAAAGTTTGTTATATTTATCTGTGAAGGTATTACTGTAAATAGGTTTTTCTGGACTACAAAATACAGAGAATGTGTTAATGTCAGTTGCATTCACCTGTGGTAAAGAGATTGCTCACCAAGTTCAGCGTATGTGCTCTCAATAATTACTTCTAAATGTTCGTAGTACGATTCTTAGACCATTGTTATAAATTGTATCTAGAGATTTTAAAATAAACTTTTTGGCAGAACAATTAGCGATTAAAACTATTAAAGGCATTTTTCAAGTCAAAAAATATCGCGGTACATTTTCTATTAGTTGCAAATGATTCCAGTAATATCGCTTTAGAGTTCAAATCGATTTTGTTCAGTGATCAATAATCGATTTTGTTCCAATGTCCACATTAATCTACTGTTAACGATTTTATCTATAAGTATGCACTTGGAACAAGTAATTAAGATTGGCCCTTTATAATTCCATACTATATCGTGATTTTTTGTCTTTTAAAAGAGGTAGGACGATTGAATTAGTCCATAATAAAGGAAAATGCTGTTGCGTCTATATGAAATTTAATATGCCAAGGAAATAATATTTGGCTTAAGTCCGTAAGACGTTTTAGAAATTTGGTTGGGATATTATTGGATCCAGAACAAGAATCATTAAGGCTTGAAAGTGCTGAATTAAGTTCTTGAAATATAATGCGACTATTAATTGCTACATTGGGATTTTCATTACCAATAAAAGAAACATACCAATCAATATTTATACAAGCCATCGAAAACATCTACCTCCATAATCGAATATAGGTTAATTATAAATGGAAAACTAACACAGTGTATACCAGTACAAAGCGGAGTCAGACAGGGTGACTTGTTAAGCCCACTTCTATTTAATATAATAATGAACGAATTAATACAAGCAGTACGTGAAGGTCCATGGGTACATAATGGGGAACAACGAATCCAAATATTATGTTATGCAAAAGACGCCATATTAATCGCCAAAACAGAAGACGAGCTCCAAAGATTAACACACATCTTCAATACAACAGCTCTTCTTTTTTTTTCTTCTTAGCCTTCTGTTGTCCATGTTTGGACATAGGCCTCTCCCAACTTCTTCCATCGGTCTCTATCCTGAGCAACATATTTCCAATTTATTCCGGCAACTGTTTTAATGTCATCAATGTTGTTGTTATGTCTCGACTTCTGTTTTGGATCTTACCGAGTCGTTCCTCATTTTATGTGACAGTCGTATACCTAACATTGCTCTTTTCATTGTTCTTTTTATTGTGGCTAGTTTATTCATGTTTGCCTTGGTTAGGGTCCAGGTTTGACATCCATATGTCATGATAGGAAGGATGCATTGATTGAACACTTTGCTCCTCAAGTATTGGGGTATTTTGCGGTTCTTAAGTATCGAACTAAGTTTTCCAAATCCTGCCCATGCTAGTCTTGCTCTTCTAGTAATTTCCGTACTTTGGTTCTCTTTGTCAAGTCTCGGGATTTGATCTAGGTAGATATATTCCTGGATTTGTTCTATCCAGGAATATATCCGGTTTTCTATCTAACAAATCCAGTAATACAACAGCTAATAAATACAAATAATAAAGCAGGAAGCGGCGTCTATATATGTGGGAATAGATATAACTGTTACGAAGATGTTGAAGAAGAAGTACGACAACAAAGCTTAAAAGCAAGTACAGCAGCGGGATTTCCTAATGACACAATCTGGAATAATAAACACCTAGAAAAGAGACATAAACAAGTATTTATTAAAGCAGCAATTAGAACTGTATTAACATACACGGCGGAGACAAGACTTAACATTAAAAACAAGACGACTACTAGAAATAACAGAGATGAAAATACTCCGGACGAATAATCAAGGAAAAGTCTTTGGATAGGGAGATAAGCAAAGACATAAGAAGAACATGCAATGTAAAATATTATAACTGGATGGGTGGAAAAAAACGGAAACATGAGTGAAATTAACACATAAATAGAATGACAGAGAATAGGATAGTACGAATAGCACGAGATAAATTACCAAATAAACGAAGAACTATTGGCAGACCAAGAAAAAGAAGGAACGATAACTTAAAACAATCTAGAATGCTAATATTGCAAAAGGAAAACAGACTTTAAAGCCTACATAGACGTAGAAAAGAAGAAGAAGTGTTCATTTTGAATGTATGTTTTTTCACCTCACGAGAAGGGTGGATTTCACCACCAATTAAAAGAAATCCTGGGCTAAATTCTAAACGCGCAGTACAGGATAAGAGGAACCTATATCCAAATTTTTCAAGCAAATCCAAAATGACAAAGAAAATTACATTCCAAAACATTCATTTACTGGTGTAATAATTGTAAATTATTGCTTAAGCAAAACCAAAAAATATTAGAGAAGTTAAACAAGTTATATTATATATTTTCTTTGAGTTAGTGACTAATCTTAAAACCAAAGAATGCATCTAAAATGTAAACAAAATAAGTTTATTATTAGAATAGAGATGGGTTAGATTCATTTGTACGTGCGAATCTTTTATTTTTACCGACAACTTCATCGGAAAACGAAACTTAAATTGAAATATTCAGTGTTTGTCGTCGAAAATGAGAGCGGACATTCATTATTCATTTTCTGGGAGAAAACTTTAAAGACAGCCTAGTCGTCTCATCTATTCCGTTTTTGATAAAGTTGATGTGACTTCGGCCCCTAGCGATACCGATATCTTATTCGCTTTGATTGTAGAGGCCCCATTTTAAGATTTAAAAGAGCCAGACCCATAGGGGACACCGAGATGTAATTCACCTCCTCGAGTCAATTATCTGTATTCCCCTCTGCGACTTCAATTCCGTGAATTTCTTCCAGCAAAGTACTGGCACGAATATCGACTAACCTTTTTTGTTTTTCAATTTGAAGAGGATTGATGTCGACGTTTGATGGCTGTAACGGATATCTTTGGATTGTAGGTATTCCAACATTCGCGATTCTGTTCAGACTCAAAGGAAATAAATTATTTACATTTTTAGATAGAACTTTAGCAGTTCATCTCTTTGCAAATACCTTTTAAAAAAAAATTGCGAGGATTTAATTATTATCCTACAGTCAAAGAGCCAGACAATCACAGATATTTATCTGCTTTAACGTTAAAAGAAAATATAAAAGCAACAAATTGTATACAACAATGCATTATTTATTACATTCTTATTCTTTGAAACAGTTAGTCTAAAAACGATTTTTAAAATGTTACCACATAATTGGAAAAAATTGAATATTTTTTATTGATTATTCGACTTAAACAACTTATAATTACCGTAGTAAAAATACAATAGAACTGGCTTATAATGGCAAATTAACTAAACATAGAAATACACATAACTGAAAGAACTACTTAAAAATAAAGAATACGCCCCATTAATATGTTCCATACTCTAATAAATAAAATAATATAGAAAAACGAAATTCCTAATATTTGGAGGTGAATCCATAACTACAATTCTACAGATGAAATATGATACCAAAGAATTAAAAATTCACTGGAACTTCCAGAAAAATTCCAAAACTTGGGGCCATTGAAGATAACACTGGAACCTAGAGAACAAAACAGAGAAGACAATAGCAAAGACATGGAGATCGTTATTGCGGGGACCTATATAAAGATGACCAACACCAAGGGCTTGTTAGCAAATCTCTGACGAGGTAGAAAGAAGAACCTGATATACTCGAAAATGAAGTAAGACAGGCTATCAACAAGCTCAGATATAACAAAGCACCAGGTCCAGATATGATAACAGCAGAAATGCTTAAAAGCCACAGAAGAAACGGCGTTAAAGTTACTTCATCTACTCTGTAACCAAATATGGCATTCCAAACAATGGGCCTGAAGACTGGACAAAAATCTACAATAACGACCATACCTAAAAAAAGGCAGCTTCCATAAATGCGACAATTATAGAACTATCTCTCTTATATCCCATGACAGCAAGATAATGCTACATATAATCAATGAATGACTGAAAACATTACTTCAAAGAGAAATTCCACAAGAGCAAACTGGATTTACCAAAGGTAGAGGCACTCGAGAACACCTGCTGAATATAAGACAGATAATTGAGTTCAACATCCCACTATACATCTGTTTTATAGATTACCGTAAAGCGTTCGATAGGGATCAAGTGGAGACACTTGTGGCGAATACTAAAAGAAGTAGGCGTACCACAACATCTAATTACGCTTATAACCGAACTATATGAACACACTACTGGATCAGTTAAAGTACTTGACACACCTTCGAACGAGTTTTCATTCAGAACGGGGTGTCAGACAAGGATGTATACTATCTCCACAATTATTCAACATATATGGGGAGTATATTATGCGAAAGAGCACTTGAAGGATAGGAAAAGAGCATCTCAATAAATGGTCATAAACTAAAACAACCTACGTTTCGCAGATGAACCCTTCTTGCAAATAGTCAAGCAGAGCTGATAGAACTTATACGACTGATCGAAAACGAAAGTCAAATATTTGGTCAGCAATTAAACATATCAAAAGACAAAGATCCATGATAGTAGATAGACTACACAACAATCATCCACACATAACCACAATTGACCGGTTCGAGGTTGTGAGCTCATATTTATATCTGGGATCAATAATCACAAACACAGGGTCATTACAAGCAGAGATTAAACGTAGAAGTGATCTAGCAAAAGTTGCCACAGCAAAAATGACCAAAATATGGAAGGACTGTCAAATTTCAAGAGCGATAAGATGATGTTGATCAACTGCTTAATATTCCCAATACTCGACCTACGGATGTGAATCTTGGACTCTGAGAGAATCGGAGAGAAGAAAGATAGACGCCACTGAAATGTTCTGTTATAGACGAATGTTACGAATTTCTTGGACCGACCGTAGAACAAATAATTCAATTTTAAGAGAGCTAAAAGTTAGCCAACGACTCTCTAGTAAAGTCCATCTCCAACAATTAAAATATTTTGGGCATGTTATGAGAGCAAACACAGAAAACATGGAAAGACTCATAATACAAGGAAAGGTAGAAGGCCGAAGATCACGAGGAAGATCCCCAACAAGATGGATAGATCAAATTACAGGAATATGCCAAAGACCTATGCATGAATTAAAAGAAATGACCAGAGACAGAGATCTCTGGAGACGGACAATACACGACATCACGTCGACCACTACACTCCCCTGAGGGGTCAGGATTGAAGAGAGAGACTTTATAATAACCCTTCTGGAGCAACCATTGATAATCAACCACCAACTTACAGCTTGAGTTATGTGATCTTCAAGCTGACATTGTTCCTAATCACCAGACAAGAAAAGGGACCTGAATTTTTCAAATTACTGTCAAAGGAGAAATTTCCCAAACCTGCGAGATTTTGGACTGAAATGGACGTTAATGTTCGGAAGCACATATACATGTGAAAGTGCCTTTTTCTTCATGAAATACATAAAAAATAAAAACAGAAGCAACCTTATTCTTCCTTACGTCATCTTATGAGAGTGTCTACAACTGAACTGGAGGTGGACATTTCTTCATTGGTGGATGAAGCCGATCGACCACAGTCCTCACACTAATTGGATACATCTTTTTCCGTTGCTTTTGCAATGTTTGTCTTGATTATTGAAAAGTGTTATCAATTAAATTTTCCGTTTATAAAAAATGTAGTTGTTGAGCAATAAAAGAAATAATACTCTTTTTTGTTTTAATTATTTTTATACCTCACTTTATTTTGTTATTATTTGTAACAAAATTATTATATGGCCCGCGATAACATCAAAGGTTTTCGTTTTAGCCCTTGAGGCATTGCAAGTTAGACACCCCTGATTTATAACTTTGTCTGGTTTTTCACTGTTACTGTGTATAATCGTTGCAGTTATGAATATTGAGTAATTTAAAAATGTAATGCAATACCGCCATATCTTACAAATATCTATAACGGTTAAATATTTCTTGTTTTTGAAAAAACATATCCATTCGTATGCTATTGAATTACTAGTATTGTAATAGAAAGTTATTTCTCTTAAAATATCTACTCTGTAGAGGAAAAAAACGATCACTTATATTTTCGTTTAACTCTCCTGTTAAATTTATAAATTTGCAGTTGTAGCGGTATTGAATTGGATGTGCGACTTGTCACATATAATACACCTATAGGGTAAGTTCGGCCCTGACACTTCTCCTACCTAATCGCCAGTCAGAGACAGAATGAGAAATCTCGATACGGTTTTCGAGTAACGCCATCTAGTTGTTGATACGTGCTTGCGGTTACTTTGAGGTGAGCTATCTAGTAGGTGATTTGTAATCAATGCTTCCAGGTAAAGCATCCAGCTTGAATCCCGTGGGCAACTTCTCTATCTATTTTCTATTTTGTAGGAGACAAATACTTAAATTTGGTTTTTTCGTAAGTTATTTGATGACCCCAGCTATTGCTGAAAGTAAATGTAATTTATGCAGGTATATTAATGATTTTCACAACAATGTGACCAAAATTTACAGACAGATCAAGCCTGGGAACAAAGTAAATCTGCTGTAGGAGAATCTAACGAGAAAATAGTTAAGTGCGACTCCAAGAGAAGTACAAACAAAGATTGATTTGACAAAGAGTGTCAGGCGATAGCAAAGGAAAAGAAAAAGATCAGACAACAAATAATAACAGATAATAGAGAGTGTAAAAACAAGAATATAGAATAATTCGAGGAAGATTGAAAACTCTGTGCAGAAGGAAAAATATATACCACAATAAGTTGAAATTAAAAGAGATAGAAGAGAAATTTAAAAACAAAGAGGTGAGGTCGTTCTATCAAGAAGTTAAAAAGATAGGAAAAGGTTACCAAAGCCACTGTAGTTTTATGAAAGGTAAAGACGAAAATATAATTAGCGATCCGGCAGAAATAATGACGGAATGGAAAAAACAGTTTGAAGAACTATTAAATGGTGAGGTGAACCACGAAGCAGTAGACAACTGGACGGTTGGAGAAGATGCGATAGTTGAAAGGCAGCCTACAGAGGAAGTGGTGGTGACAGCAATACATGAAATAAAAAATAACAAGTCCAGGTAAAAGTGACATATGCATAGAAATTATCAAGTTTGGTGGAGAACAACTACAAAGAATTATATATCAGCTACTAGTACAAGTATGGGAAAAGGAAATAATGCCATCGGAGTGGTATGAAGCCTGCATATGCCCTCTGCATAAAAAAGGAGACAAACTAAAGTGTGACAACTATAGAGGTATAGCCTTACTAGACACGGTATACAAAATCTTGGCAAGAATATTGAGAAATAAACTAAATTGATACAAGGAAAGAATCTTACATGAGTATCAGGCCGGCTTTAGAAAGACAAATCTACTGTAGACCAAATCTTCTCATTAAAGGAGATACAAACAACTTGTTATGAAGGTAAAGTTCACCTGCATGTTTTGTTTGTGGATTTTAGACAAGCATATACTAGAGTAGATAGAGTCAAAATGTATGGAGCAATGGAACATTTGGGTACATTAAAGAAACTGATCTGGCTAGTCAAAATGACATTAAATAAACTCTTAGTCACTGACTAAGTGTGAAATTACGTGGCAGGGTCACATATCAGATCAATTTACGGTTGCAAAAGGCTTGAGACAGGGAGATCCTTTATCCACTACATTATTCAACTTAGTGTTAGAAACTGTAATTAGAAAAAGCAACATGAAGGTGGAAGAAACAATAATGAAAAACGAGCACCAGTGCTTGGCATTTGCTGACAATTTAACGATCCTAGCAAAAACTGAGAAAGAATTAAGAAGAGTTGTAAAGAAAATCATCGAAGAAGCACAAAAAATTTGTATTGAAACTTAATGAAGACAAAACCAAATATATGATCATGGGAGGAACAGAAGGGAAAAAAGAAGACTTTAGTATGAGGTCTGTAAGTAGTAAAAGCTATAGTTTTAAAAGGGTGGACAAATTGGAATGCGTGGGTGTAGTTTAAGATGAAAATGGAAAAAAAATGGGAGCTGGAAGATAGAATGGCAAAAGGGAATAAAAAATTAGGTAGTTTAAGAGCCCTATGGAACTCAAAATACGTTTCTAGACAAGGTAAACTCAGAACATATAAAACAGTAATTCGACTCACAGTAACATACGCCGGTGAGACATGGATATTAAATAAGAAGGAAGAGGATACTCTGGAAAGATGGGAAAGGAAAATACCGAGACGCATATTCGGAGGACGGAAGACAGAAGATGGTTGGGAGAGAAGAAACAACAATGAATTAATGGCTTTATACAAAGAACCTACCATTACCAGGTTTGTCAAGTTACAAAGAATCAGATGGTTAGGATATGTGGAAAGAATGGAAGCAAACATAATGCCCAAACTAGTAATAACCAGAAAACTAATCGGCCCCAAAAGAAGAGGTAGACCCAGAACGAGGTGGATTAATAAAGTGGAGGAAAACCTTAAACACGTGAAGGTGAGGGACTGGAAAAGAAAAGCACAAAATAGAAGCGAATGGAGAAATATTGTCCACCAGGTCCTTCAGAGTAGTTAAGAATGTTGTATAAAACATATTTAAGTTAGAGTTTTGTTTAAAATAATTGTAATTAGTTAATATTAGGATTATGTTTACAAAAATTGCCCTAGGCCTTAATGGCCTGTTGTGCGTAAAAATAAATAAAATATAAATAATTTCTTAAAAACACTTGTACCGGCTAGCAGTAAAAAATATCGAAAAAAAGTCAAAAGAATAATTATTACGACGGTTATTAATGTGAATAGCCCATATACATATAAATATTTGTGACTAGTTCTCAAAGCAATAATTTTGTGAAGTGTTGATAATACCACTTAAGGCGGTTATATTGAAATTTTTTTAGAGGGCAAACTTTAACATTACAGCCCATTATGGACATTTATAAATAAAACTCAAATTGATTATAAAAGTAATTTGTTTAGTTTAGTCCACTTATCGGTCACACAAAAAAGCTTTGCCGCGACAATAAAACGCCAAGGCTCTTTGTTGTAAATATGTTTTTCTATTCAAAATCAATAGGGTTGTTTTTATAATAAATATTTCAGAATGATTCCCAATATCATTTAAAAGTACATGGTCACGATATATTTTTACACGCAATTGTATCACGCCATTTTAATCCAACTGGAAAGTTTAGATTTATCTGACTATTTCTGGGAGAGTATGCGTTGAAAAATAATATATTTTTCATCACGACTATTAATGAAAATATATCAAAGAAACATTTTATTAATACAAAATAAAAAATTTTATATAAAAGGTAAAATATTTATTAATAAACACTTGCCCTTTACGCTCTTGTTTATGTTTCCAATTTAAAACACGTGATCAAAGTAGTAGTAGAAAAAATATGATAAAAATAAAGAGCAATAAGAGATTTTTTATGTAGAGGATTGATAATATTTAGCTACTCTACTGAGTGATCTACTTCATTAAACTAAGTGATTTTTATGTAATT
>CAKJVB030000188.1:2635-22628 GCA_918026665.1 Diabrotica balteata | reverse complement strand
GTTCCTCGTCAAATGATCATTGTTACGTTTGAAGGAAAACTTATTCCTCAATATATTTATATTAACAAAGTTAGATGCTCTGTAGAAACTTATATTAATCCAGTTATGCAATGGCCATTCCGGCTCACAGTGTAGGGGAAAGAAAAGGTGTAGAAATTGTGGGTCAGAAAATGAATCTGTGTGCGAAGCATGCAAAATTTTTTGTGTTTATTGCAAAAATAATAGTCACAATTCTACTTATAAGGAGTGTCCTGAATTCAAAAAGCAAACTAGAGTCAAAGAAGCTATGTCTAATTTGAATATATCTTTTAAAGAAGCTGAGAAAATTATTAACAATCCGGCCTATTCTAGCCTCATACAAAAAAATAAATTTGCCCCATTAATTGATTCGGATATAGAATTTCCTGCTTTAAAAACTTCTACAGCACAACATCCTGTCCCTAATACTTCTTCTAAATCGAACTTTAGGTCAACACATGATCAACCATCTTCTCCTAAACCCTTGCCAAAAAAAAGAAAAACTAGTGATTCTTCTCCCAATTTTCCACCCATTAGACGAGAATATAATACTAGCTTTTGTGCAGGACCGGTCTTCCAGTTTGGAAAAGAGTCGCAAAATGATTTTTCAACACTTAAACATCAATTAATTACCATGTTAACAAGTTTTTTTCACCAATTTTCACAGAATCCATTATCAAATAGTAGTTTAAATTTTGAAGAAATAGAGTTTGAAAATAAAATTAAAAACATTGTTGATAATATATTTAAAACCTAAAAAATCAAAAAAAAAACTCAAAGATGTCCTTTAAAACAAAATCTTAAAATCTCTTCTTTTTACCAAATTTTAATGGAGGAAAAGTTTGATATTGCAATAATTTCTGAAACATGGTATAAGCCTACTGACAACATTAGGTTTAATAACTTTAACGTCATTGCGGTTAATAGAGATAAAGGTTATGGGGGAGTAGCAATTTTCATTTCACATAAAATTTTATACGATGTCATTCAATTTAATCATAATTTTAATCCAAAATTGAAGTTTGTGGAATCAATATCATTCTTGGTAACCAAAAAACTCTCTATAGTATCTCTATATAAACCCTCCGATGTTAAAGCGAAATCTCAAGACTACATCAATCTATTTAGTCAAATAAAACATGATTGCATAATAGGAGGCGACTTTAATGCCCATCACGGCATGTGGGGCTCACCTTCATGCTCACATGATGGCAGAGTTTTGGTGGATGCTTTAGATCATTTTTCAAACTTGATTGTTATAAACGATGGGTCTGCCACAAGGATTTCCCCTCCTGGCCAGGCTAAATCTGCAGTAGATCTCACAATTGCTTCATCTAAGTTATGTCCTACACTTGGTTGGTCTGTTATTCAGGATTCTTATGGATCAGATCATTACCCAATCAGTATTATGCTCAATAACTATTATCACAATGATGATGCAATGACGTTCCCATTATATAAATGGTCTACGAATGAAGCAAATTGGACCTTATATACAGCTGAAATAGAGAAATCATTTTCCACGCCACCAAACTGCATCGATACCAACGGTATGTGTATATTTTTAATGGAACAGATTACGAATGCTGCGAACAAAGCTTGCAAAATTCTAAGATCATCCTCAAATATATCATTCAAATCACCTAAATGGTGGGACGAGGAGTGCCGAGAGATATCGAATAAGAGAAAAATTGCATGCAAAAGGTACAAATAAAATATGTTCTGGCAAACTTTGTTGAATATCAAAAAATAAATGCTAAATGTAAACTAATCTTTAAACAGAAATGTAGAAATAGTTGGGCCAACTTCTGTCTCAATCTAAACAGACAAACTCATCCAACTGAAATATGGGATAGAATTAAGAAAATTAAAAAAAATAAAACTCTGTATGTGCACGACGAAAATATCGTTGAAAATTTGTTCCATAAAATAGCTCCTTGCTATGTTCCCTCTCCAATATATCCCACTGAAGATACATTTAAATCACATTTTTTGTCATCTCCTATTAGTATCAACGAACTAACTACTAATATCAAGTTTTCTAAGAGATCCTCCCCTGGGATTGATGGTATTAATTATCTTATGATATACTACTTGCCTACAATAGCACTTCAATTTCTCCGTGATATTTTTAACAATATTCTAATTAAAGGTGATAACTGCGATTCTTTAAAGCAGTGTCTTGTAATACCTATCCCAAAAGCTAATGATCCCAATGTCCTAAGACCCATATCTCTTATGTCATGTATATTGAAAACATTTGAACGAATCATGAAAAGTCGACTAGAATGGTGGATGTAAAGTAATAACCTTTACCCAGACGGTCAGCTTGGGTTTCGTAGAGGGAAAGGAACGATGGATTGTATTTCACACTTAGCAACCGATATCCAGTTAACTTATTCGAAAAACCAATACACAGCTGCTTTATTTGTGGACATTTCTGGTGCATATGATAACGTTATTCTTGATCTTCTGCTTGATCAACTTGTTAAATTAGGAGTGCCTAGTAAATGTGCTTATACCCTAGTCAATCTATTTACAAATAGACAAGTTCATATTCGGTTAAATAATTCACTGATTGGTCCAAGGACAGTTAACAAAGGGTTACCTCAGGGCTCAGTTCTTAGCCCCTTGTTATTTAACTTGTATTCATTAAACTTACATACTATGGAAATGCAGTGTAACATTTTACAATATGCTGATGACTTCTGTTTCTATGTTGAGAAAAAAACTTTTGAACAATGTGTTAATGCACTTAAAGTAAATATGTCTTATTGCAAAAAGTATTTTGATAGTCATGGGCTTGACATCTCGCCTAAGAAGTCAGGTGTAGTATTTTTTTTCGAGACACAGGTTACCAAAAGTTAGTACGTTAAAATTCTCCCAGCTGGAAATTCCTGTATATAACAGTTTTACATACCTAGGTGTTACCTTGGATTCAAATTAACCTGGAACGAGCATATTAATAATTGCATTACCAAATGTGAAAAGAGCCTTAATATCCTTAAGGCCGTTAATCGATACGATTGGGGAGCAGACCCGAAAATTAACTTATTATTTTTCAGAGCATATACCAGATCAATTTTGGACTACGGAAGCTTTTTTTATGGATCAGCGACAAAATCTCGTTTGATTAAATTGGATCGAATACAATACAAAGCTTTAAGGTTAGTCCTAGGAGCTCTCAAATCTACTCCCACACCAGCCCTTTTGGCAGAATGTAACGAGCCACCTTTACATTTAAGACGTCTATTTTTGGCAGAAAAATTTATCCTTAAATGCCAGTTTAATAATCAAAACAGCTTATTACAAAAAATATCTTGTCTCTCTGTCGAAAATTTAACAAACAAATGGTGGGCAAATAAAAACTCTCCAACTCTAGCTGTTGCTTTTCCTAATTTATCCCAGTATTCATTTAATGGAGGAGGGATTCCATTCTTTGGCTCCAATTATGACTTACTATATGAATGTAAACCTACTGTAGTAATTCCTTCATATATTTCAATTGCTCACGAAGATTTAATAGTACAGAACAAGCTGGAAGACTCCATCCATTCTTGTAAAATTTATACCGATGGTTTCAAAATCGCCTGCTGGTGTTGGCTGTGCCATTTACATAAACAATACTCAAGATTATTTTCAGTTTAAATTAAAATCAGATTGCTCAATATTCACAGCTGAATTGGTAGCCATTGTCAAGGCGTTGGATTGGATAATTAATAGCACATTATATTTCGAACGATATATAATTTTATCTGACTCACAGTCCGTCCTCCTCGCATTAAGACACTTTTCTAAACAAATATATACCAACAGACTAATTGTAGATGCGCTTGAAAAGCTAAGAATCTTAACTTCTTTAAAAAGAATTGTCAACTTTGTGTGGGTTAAAGGTCACTCTAATATTATAGGTAATGAAAAAGTAGACCAGTTGGCTAAAGACGCTACTTTAGTGGGTATAGAGTACAACGAGTTGCCCAAATGGGATATAGTTTCAGCTAGGAAGAAATATGTTAGACATAATTGGGAAATTGAGTGGCAATCCTTTACTAACAGTAGCAAAAATACATACTGCAGTATATATCCAACTCTTCCATCTACTCCTCTAAGTGACAGAAGTCCCATCTCTCGGAAAATTTATACTATGTACGTTAGATGCCTTTTTGGACATGCTACAGTAAATGCTTACTTATATAAAATAAAACCTTCTGAAACTGATATATGTGAATGTAATGGCAGTTATGACGATCTAAACCACTGGATGTTTCAATGTCGGTATAATCAAGAAGCCATAAAATTTTTATTTCAAGCCATCTCTCAAGAAAAAATCATCTTTGCCGCAGAACGTTGCTTCTAATTATGTATTTAGGTAGTCGAAATTCAACTATAAGATCATCAATTTTATGGGAATTTTTCAAACCTACCAAACGGAAAATCTAAACTGCCCTGTTCAGTGTTGTTGTGTGAATCCGAAATGGTAGGACGTTAGTTGTTGTATTTCTCATTGTCTTTCCTTTTATGTCTTTTACCTTTAACCGTTGCCTGTATTGTTTGTGTTACAAAAAAGTCGCTATGAAGGGCACCTTAGCGTGAAGCGTATGTTCCTGTTCAATCCTTTTTGTATAGTCACATAATAGTGTTTTTAATGGGAAGGTTAGGAAATTGAGTGAATGTGGTGCGAATGAACGGACGGTTAGGAAATTGTTTATGAATTTGAAGGATTTGTTTTTATGTATTCTATATTCTTATACCTATATTGTCTGGCTAAATAGGTCTTGTACCTAAGGCCAAAAAAAAAAAAAAAATTTTGAATTACAAACTACCTCAAATATTTAAAACGCCTTATTTTTTTATTACACAAGTATATTTTTTAAACTACACTATTTCAGCTACATGCTTCATCCAATATCGTCTTCGTGAAATTATTTTTTCTGTGACGTGCAGTTGTTTGTAACATGGAAGTTTAAATTCGACGTTATTTAGGCGTATTTAAAATGCCTTACATTTGTTACCAACACAAGTCTGTCCAACGCAGTTTCCTGAATTTAATTTAAGCTAATAGCTACCGAGGTATTCGATTTGTTTATAAGTTATAAACATTTTTATAATTTTAAAACCTACCTGAGGATGTCCAAATGATCTGATTCTAATTCCATAAACTACGTTAGATAATCTATATGAGTTTTTATAAGTAAAAATATTGGCAAACTTCTATATGGTCTAGTTTTTGTTGTGCAACATTTAAAAAAATTTTATTTAAAAAAAATTAGATTGCAAAATTATTATGCGAAATCTATTAAATCGATTTTATTAAAATTTGGTGGGCTGTTTTATTATATTATAAAACTTGTCTAGACGAATTATGAAAGTCCAAAGTGCAACTTGTAGTTAAAAAACTTTGAATAAGAAAACCATTGTTTTCCCCCTCTTTTTTGTATTTAATGCTATTTAGCTATTGCTATTGCTATTTAGCAGCAAGGGTAATAAACTAACATTTTTAACCAGTCGTATCTTATAGAGAATTCAATTGTCGTTATTTTATTTGTTTACGACTTTGCTCGTAGACTTTGATGTAAAAATAAATCGATGTTTTTAGTAATTTTTGATCATGAAGTCATCACCTAACAATTTCTGCAAAAATCTAAATGCCAGCTCTCACATTAATCTCAAAATAGATTCGCTCTAGTCTATGGCATGTCATGTCATTTCAAAATTGATATGCTTGACCTCGAATCTGCAGGAAAATAGCAAGTAAATGGATGAACAATCTGAGGGTGGTGTTTTTACCCTAGAAATATCAAATTCTGACTGTTTCGTGTGTGTTTTTTATGTTTGTGTAAAAACTGTATCGTAATAGGTTGAGTAACGTAAATTCATAAATAGTAAATTTGTATTTTGTGTACTATGTGCTGCATATGTATTATGTATAAGATTGTTATAAGATTGTAGGGGATGATTTTTGACCTCCTATTACTCTGCTAATGTTGGTATATTCTTCTTCTGGTATATTCTCTGGACGACTTCTTCTTTTAGTATTGGTAACCAAAGTCTGCTACATTCTGCAAATGGGTGACAGATGACATATTTGTTTCATTGAATATAATGGGGACTGCTTAACTTTTTTTGTTTTCATGTGTGTGTCTTTCATGATTATTAATGCATCTTTCCAATGTGGTCTATGTTTGTTGTCCCAGGCCTATTTGCATATTTAGGATTTCTCGAAATCTCTGTTCTTGATGTATATTTCATGCTAGTTTATTCTGGCACTAAGTGGTCTTGCGGTTATAATCATCTTGAATGGTGAAATATAGTCTAATCTATCACCTTCAAGATGTTCTTGACGGTTCCAGATGTCATCAAATCTAATGCAGCGAAGAATAAATAAAAATCCTAATAACTCATTTAAAAATTTAACAGCTATCTCATTTTCCGAATCATCATCATCTTTGGCTCGACAATCCTCTGTGGATCTTGGCCTGCTCTAAGATTCGTCGCCATTCTGTTTGGTTTCTGGCAACATGTTGCCATCTTCTGATTTTTAATATCTGTAAGTCGGTTTCCAACTCCATCTAAACCACCTAATTCGCGGTCGGCCTGTTACTTCTTCTCCCTACAAGGTTGTTCCTGTGGTTAGCTTTTCAGCAATCTTTTTTTTCTGGCATTTGTATTATGTGTCCAGCCCATCTAAGACGCTGTGTTTTAATGAACGATATGACATCTAGCGCATCAAAGAGCTGATACAATTCCAAATTATATCTTCTGCAACCACTGCCCTTGGGTGCGTTTATAGCTCCAAATATTTTGCAGAGTATTTATCGCTCAAAATATTCCCAAAAGTCTTTCATCTTTCTGCGTTAGAGTCCTAGAGTACATGTTCTGCTCACTTTCCGAATATAAATCTTTAAAATTCAAATGAGAGAAAATCATTACTCTAGTTATAATAAGAAGTTTCATAAAAGCTTTTATTTTAATAAAATCCACAAGGAAAAATTCCTGTAGCTGGCTGTATACCACATATAACAAAATGAGGTTAATCTGTGTAAATGGGTATATTTATTTAAAAAACCCTTAAAAAGGCCCATCAATAAAACAAACGTTTTCGGACCACACAGTCATCATCAGGTTTTTAAAAATCGAAAAAAATGCTAGGTCACAATGCCTGAGCCACCAAAATATCTAGGGTAAAAACCCTTTAAATTGCATTTAGTTATGAAATATTGTACATTGTGTTGTAAAATAACTGTGATGTTCAGTATTAAATTAAATTTGACTAGAGGTAACACATGGCTCAATCGGGTTCCAGAGCTGGTTCTGGAACCCGATTGAGCCATGTGTTACCTCTCATAATAAGATAATGATTGATAATTCTTTGCCTTAGCTCTCCTACCCTTGTTGTTTTTACTTTCTACTTCTACACTTTCCTTTTCAAGTACCACCAATAAAAATAATCTCTTTAGGATCTAAATTGGATGAACTAGGATACCATTCAATACTACCTAATCTACCCATCCATCATCCTGGAAATGTCTGATCTAAAAAAAACGAACATTTACACCAAAATGAGCTGGAGATCTGTCTTTTTAAACCATATATACCATTAAAATTGGCTTCAAACCTTGTTTTTTTAGTGTAGGTATAATTTCATCTTCTAAGTAGCATGTTATAATTTTAGTTTGTTAAATTTCCTTTTATCAAAAACGGTTACTTAACTAAGTAGGTATCCACTACACTTGACCATAGATTTAGCTTTTTTGATCTTTGAGTATGGATTTTACATAATCAGTATGAATTTACCTCTCTCCAATACCTTATATTTGGCGATTTGCATTCTTTATATAGTGTAAACATCGCCCCTTCGGAAAACTTATCTATTAACACTAGAAAGTCGGGCTTAGCATACCTACCTAGAAATCCCGAAGGGATCATTTTGGCCCCAGTTCCTAAATCGATACAAAACCAAGTTTAGAATTAACTATTTATTTGGGAATAAACAAAAAATAAAAATAAACAGTTTGAAGAAATTATATAAACTCTTGACGATAGAATTTGATTTAATTTTTTAGTTTCATTTTAATATTTGGAACACCATACAGTTTGCAGTTTTTGGCATTGCCACACATTGTCTTGTTATGGCCGTGCACTCATTGGAAGTATGATTTCCTTTACAAAACATTTTTAACTGACATTTTTTTCTTTTTTTGGCTAGTAACCGTGCTGGTCGTTGGTTAAATCCGGTGGTGCTGGGTATAGTACCAGATTTCGGGAGGCAAGGTATGGAGCCCGTAATTCTTCACACAGCTTGAGAATAAACTTACGACGACTGATTTTACTTCCAGTAACTTCTTTATTAAATAATGCATGCATTTATTGCTCCTAAGTTCAAGAATGTTATAAAACACGTGCATTGGCCATCGTATTGAAGCAACTTTTGTAGTATATAGACGCGCCATTTGGTCCACTACATCAACCCCATATTTTGTTTTATTATAAAAACTTAGTGTTTGAGGAAGTTTTTTTCCATCGACAGCAACATCCACTGATTGATGTAATGAGCTCAACAAAAGCACATTTTTTGTGACTCTTTCCTTGGTATGCAGTAAGTGTTATCTTTTCGTCGCTCTGGAATACATGGGTAACATATAATTCTCCATTTTTGCTCTTTACACTTAGAGTAACTTCCTTTCTGTTGCGATTCAAAGTACCCACCAAGACTTGTTTGATTATTTTTGCAATGCCTTAGCCAATTTTAACGATGTAAGTAGTTTTCTGTCGTAACATTTTTGCCCGTTCCCAGTTGATTTTCCATTAACCGCTAAACAACATGTTCACCAACACTTGTATCTTTCTTGCGTAGATGATCAGTGCCAGTATAAGGGTAACCATTTACAATATATTTGATTCCACGCATGTCAAAAGCCAAAATTTTATGCCAAACTTATCCGGCTTATTTGATATGTACTGTGTAAACGGGCACCTGGCTTTTAAAGGCAGTAGTTTTTCGTCCACAGTAAGGTTTATTCTTGGTTTGTAACATGCACCACTTTTTATTATAAATCCATTCCAACCGCAGAGGCTAGAGCAGATTTGTCGGTTTTCAATCGTTCAGATCTCGTTTGCTTTATGTCAAATCTGAGATATTTTATAATATCCTTGATCTGTCTCGTGGCATAGTTTGCCTAAAAAACTAAAGACCCCCGTACTTGTTTACCACAAGCTGTTGGTTGAGAAAAATTTTTTGGCGCCGTAGACTCCTCTTTAAACATATCAAAGACAAAGATCATGATAGTGGATAGACTACACAACAATCATCCCACACATAACCACAAATTGACCCGTTTCGAGGGTTGTGAGCTCATACTTATATCTGGGATCATTAATCACAAACACAGGGTCATTACAAGAAGAGATTAAACGTAGATCTGATTTAGCAAAAGTTGCCACAGCAAAAAATGACCAAAATATGGAAGGACTGTCAAATTTCAAGAGCGACATAAAGATGAGGTTGATCAACTGCTTAATATTCCCAATACTGACCTACGGATGTGAATCTTGGACTCTGAGACAATTGGACAAAAGATATATAGACGCCACTAAAATGTTCTGTTGGAGACGAATGTTACGAATTCCTTGGACCGAGCGCAGAACAAATAATTCAATTTTAAAAGAGCTAAAAGTTAGCCAACGACTCTCTAGTAAAGTCCATCTCCAACAATTAAAATATTTTGGGCATGTTATGAGAGCAAACACAGAAAACATGGAAAGACTTATAATACAAGGAAAGGTAGAAGGCCGAAAGATCACGAGGAAGATCCCCAACAAGATGGATAGATCAAATTACAGGAATATGCCAAAGACCTATGCATGAATTAAGAGAAATGACCAGAGACAGAGATCTCTGGAGACGGACAATACACGACATCACGTCGACCACTACACTCCCCCTGGGGGGTCAGGATTGAAGAGAGAGAGAGAGGAGAGAGAGAGACTCCTCTTGCGTACATAATAGCAAGGGCAGCCTTTAGTTCTTCCAAAGTTATAGTCCATGTGTCATTTTTCAAATATCGATGTGCTTCTGCAATAGTGCATTTTTTATATGACGTAACATGCTGTCGTTGATTATTAGGTGCCAAGCACTTACCACACAATTGTTCCTCACGTTCCGTTTTGCATACGACGTAGGACTTGATTCGTTACGATAAATGTTGTGCTGAGCGCGGCGTCCTATTAATGAGCAAACATTCAATGAATATGAAGATACTAAAAATCATAATCTTACCAGGTACTGATCCAGAATCATACATTTCCACGTTGTTTCGTCTTTCGATTATTCGGTGTCTCCGATTGAAATAGTTTTTCCTTGTTGACCTCTTTTTCTCTTGTGACTTGGCTTATATGCACTTTAATTCACGACAAAATTAGCTGACTCGTGCTGTTGAGTTGTGGAAGCAGTGTTTACATAAATTGGTGAGTCTTGTACAATAAAACTTTCTAACTGCTCTGAAGCATTGAATTATTATTTTGTGGTGGTACGTATTGTTCATCGTCTGACTCATTATTTTTCTGCAAATTCAGATTCACCTTCCGAAACCATCTTCTTGTATTTTTCGTATTTCTTCAAGAAATTCAAGCTCTAATAGTCCACGACGAGACATCTTTACAGTCGTCTTGAATTTTGGCAATTGAACGAATGTTTCAATACTCTAGAAACGAGATTCAGCAGAACCTAATAAACCGCTCAATAAACAAAATACTTTCAAGGAACAAACAGTATGTACAAAAATATCTTCTAGGAATAAACGTACAAAAACATAATTTTATCTATCCTGCAGAAAATTATAACAAATCGTCAAATTTCTAAGAAAACGATAATAATTAATACAGGGCCAGTTTGGCCCCTTCAGACTTCTATGGTAGGTTTGTTATAAAAATAAAATATTAAGAAAAAGTATTAAGGAAGACATAATAAAATACAATGAAAGACTGGTAGAAAATGCAATCGTAAACAGGAAAACCTATAAGAAAGCAAGAAAATCATTAATCATTGAAAGAAACAAATTGTTGCTCTAACAAACAAAAATACCAGAATTACAGAAATAAATAAAATAATACAACTAGTGACTAAATTCTCACAATATACAAAGCCCCTAACCATTTAAAGAACTACTCAGTAATAGTTAAGATATACCATAAGTCCTTCCGGAAGAAGTAGAATCGACAATTACAAAAATAAAAAACGGTAAAGCAGCTGAAATAGATGATATAACAGTGTAACTGCTTAAATGATCTGCTAAATAAAATCTAAAAATCTAAGCAGGCATATTCACGAACTACCTAAGATCGAGATGCCTAACAGACCACTGGAATACAGCCAACATAATTCTTATTCATAACAAAGAGTAGCAAAGAGGATATCAAAAACTACAGACCTATAAGTCTACTACCAATTATATACAATATATTTAAAAGGATCATCAACAACAACTCACCTGTCACACCTGCCATGTGCCACATCTGGCATCAAAGGATGCCGCTTTTTTCCACTGTCTGAAAAACTTTCCCAGGCTCAAGTGCCCCAAGGACCATAAAAATGGTAAATCTAGTAACATTGAAAGTATCAGATTTGAAATCTCTATTTGTAGAATAGACGTGTCCCGGTTTTTGTACAATTCAAACCATCCATTTAAAAGATAATTAGACCATTTCAGACTATTGTTCCACTCTGTATATATACTATTAATAAAAAAATGATAACTTACTCTAAGTCGTCTTTGGAACGGATTAACTGTATTTAAAAATAAAAGAGTTTGCAATAAAAAAAATAGGAAAACTCATTAGATCCATTTTTGCGATCAGCTCGAACACAAATATTGCCAAAAAAGTGAAAAATTTAATTTTAAATTACTATAATTTTCAAGCAAGTAACTACAGCAAATTGCAGGAAAGCATACAATACACGAAAACACGAATGACAATGGGCAAAGACTATGTAACTCAGCAACAAGAACAAATTTGTTAATAAGCTCAACAAAATTTGAACACCCTCAAATACATAAGGTAACATGGAGGTCACCAGATCAGAAAACATATAGTCAAATTGATCACATAATGATTAATAAACGAAAACAATCGTCAATAAAAGATGTAAGAACGTTCAGAGGTGCGTGTGCAGATTCAGACCACTACATGGTCACAGCCACTATAAGACAAAAAGTTAAAATTGAAACAAAACAAAAAAACCAACATAAAAAGTGGAATGTCAATAAATTGTGTAATGAAGAAGTAAGAAAAAAACATGAAGAGGCAGTAACAGTTCAAATAAAAGAGAAATATAAAGCAGAAGATATAAGCACAGGGAAGACGATCAAAAAATCAATAGAAGAAGGTGCAAATATGCAGATAGGTAAAAGTCAGGCTAAAACAAAAAACGAATGGTATAACCAAGAATGTAGAGAAATAACAGGAAAAAAAAGTGCAAGCCAGAAGTAAATGGCTAAGAACAGATAAAGAGGAAGACAGAGAAGAATATGAAAAATTAAGAAGGAATGCTAAGAAAGTGATAAGGCAAAATAAAAGAAATGGGTAGACAAAAAAATGTAGGAAATAGAGCAGGAAAGAACAAACAGAAATACGAAAAGTTTTTACAAAAATATTAAAGAACAAAACAAAAAATACAAGGGCAAAACAAACGAATAAAAAATAGAGAGGGAATAGTGATAATAGAGGACCAAGAATACAAGCAAGTATGGAAAGATTACTACAGAGAGCTCTTGACGGAGGAAACAACAGAAGAAGAAATGCATCACGAGAGAAGGACACGAGAAGACAGAAGTGACATCGAATTTCAAGAAGACTTAGAGAATGATGAAGTAATACAGAGAAGCAAAAATGGAAAAGCCCCTGGTAAAGATGGAATTAATATGGAACTAATAAAATACGGGAGAAGAGAACTAAGTAAAAAAATACTGGCACTATTGAAAAATATATGGAAAGAAGAGAAAATGCCAGGGGACTAGAAGGTAGGACAGATCATAACAGTACATAAAAAGGGAGACAAACAAATCTGTGAAAATTATAGAGGAATAACATTAATAAATACAACATATAAAATATTGACATCAATAATAAAAAAGAGGTTATCAAAAATCACAAAGAAGACAGAAGGACAGTACCAATGTGGATTCAGCAGAAGGAAAGATCTACAATAGATGCAATACACACAATAAAACAAATAATGGAAAAAGCAAACGAGTATAAATTAGAATTGGAAATGTTATTCTATAGACTTCAAACAGGCACTTTGATTCAATTAAAAGGAACGTATTAACGATAGCACTTAAAAAATTAAAAATTTCACATAAACTCAGAAAATTAATAGAAATGACAATGAGAACTACAAAAATAAGCATAAAGACACAAAGAGGAGAGACAGAGGAATTCAGTATAAATAAAGGGATGAAACAAGGAGATGCCTTATCAACAACGCTATTTAATCTAGCATTAGAATATGTACTGCGAAATATAAATAAAGGAAATCTCGAACAAGAGGTGGTCAAATAATTGCATATGCAGACGATATTGCATTTTCTATTATTGCAAAGAACAGAAAAATAATGAAAGAAATGCTTGAAGAAATAAGAGAGAAAGGGGAGGTAATGGGGCTAAGATTAAATCAAGAAAAGACAAAAATATTAAGATTAGGGAAAAAACCAATGAAAGAAAAAATCGAAATAGGAAGTTATGAGTTTGAAGAAGTAGAATACTTCAAATACCTAGGAGTTACAATAAGTAAATCCGGAGAGAGAAAATCCGAAATAAAAGAAAAAATATTAGCAGCGAATAAAGCTTATTTTGCAAACAAAAGATTACTTAAAAGCAAAGCACTGACTACAAAAAGTAAGATGAGCATTTATAACACCATAATTAGACCAATATTATTATATACAGGGGAAACAATAACGATGGTTAAAAAAGGTGAAGAAGACTTAAGAATAGCAGAGAGAAAGATTATGAGAATCATACTAGGACCAATCAGAACAGAGCAAAATGAATATAGAAGCAGAACAAATGCAGAAATTAAGGAAGAACTTAAGGAAGACATCATAACTAAAATAAAGCAATGCAGAGTTAGATGGTTAGGTCACATTTGGCGAGCAGGCGATGAGGCAGTGACATACGCAGTGATAAAGTGAAATCCAGGAGGAAGAAAGAGAAGGGGAAGACCGAGATCAAAGTGGCTGCAAGAAGTTGAAGAAGACCTTCAAAGGGCAGGAGTCAGTGAATGGAGAGGAAGAACTAGAGACAGGAAAAGATGGAGAGATATTGTCAAGAAGATAAGATAAACAAAAAAGACTGATCCACTTAAGAATAGGATCTAGAAAGCATTTGCGGTGTAACCCCACACTGGGGTGTATATATATATATATATATATATATATATATATATATATATATATATATATATATATATACATATATATATATATATATATATATATATATATATATATATATAATTTTGAAGAGTATTGAGACATATAAAAAAAGCATTGAATTTTAGTAAAATGTATCACCTTCTGCTCGAAATAATTAAATAAACATCAAAATCTATACAGCCATATAAATTAACTTAAGAAGCTAAAGGAAAGAAGAATAACAGCTTATTACTCCATAAACTTAAAACTCTTGAACTAATGAACATGCTCTCGATTCTAAACAACCACAAAAACCGAATGGAATTAGTGAACTATTAACGACTGCTGAAATTCGCTGTGGAGTTTACGTTAGGTTTATGTCTATACTTCAAGGATAACATCGCTGTTTTGCCTCTTTAATAGGGTTATAAAGTAACGGTAGCTATTTTCTCTCGTATACACGAGACTGACAGACTATAGCTTCAATGTTAGAGAACACTTTAAATAATGAAAATTTGTTTTTACAATTATTCAGATCATTAATTTCTGCTAAATTTATTTTGAATGTTTTAAGTAATTTATTTATATAAACTTTTCCAACCAGTTTTTTTAATAAACAGTTTTAATTAAGTAAGTGGATGACGGTGAAACACAATTATAAAATAAATTCCTTATTTGACATTTTGGTTGCTAGATCAAGAGTACTTTCCAAAAACCAACTTTTTGATTTAAAATCTTATTTTCTTATACTGGAAAATAAACAACAAATTTGGCAAAACCAATGAAATAAAAGAAACACTAAATTGAAAGAAATAAAATCTTACGTCCTTCCCTGAAACTTCTGGCTTTCAAAGCGACAACTTTAAGTCCTAATAACACATCTCAGATACATAGCTTAAACACATGAACACTTGTTGAAAAGAGAAGAGGAACCAGTATGTTTTGTTTGTGGATGTAAAGGGACAGTGAAGCACATTTTGATCGATTGTCCAATATACTCAATTGAATGACTATATCCCCACCTTCCAAAAACAATAAAAGAACTTCTAGGACAATCTAAATAAATAGCTGACTTGGTAGAATTCGTAAAATCTATAAATTTTCTTAATAAAATTTAACACAATACAACAATAATTAAAATCTATATTGTATACCTTAGCTGTAATTGATATTTTGTATATGTCTATGTATGTTGTCGCAGGTAGTAGTTAGACACTTTTCTACGATCCTGGTGGAAAATAGGTCTACTTCAGAGAAGCGCCCCTACTCTCGCGAGCCATGCTTTGCTTTCAATTCCTTGCTGAGAGAAATCATGTCCCATTCCTTCCATCATCAGTTGGCGCTACAGTACTTCGTGAGCCTTGGCCTGCTTCAAAACATTCTTCCATCCTTCCCTATCGAGTGTCTGTCTTCTCCAGCCCCTCACTCCAATCTCCCTCAGATCTTCCTGTACATCGTCCAGATATCTGAGTTCAGATCGCCCCCTTCTTCTTCTTCCGACCGGCCTGTTAAGCATAGTTATTTTAGTGGGATTACTCTCATCCATCCGCATAACGTGGCCCACCCACCTTAGGCGGTTTATTTTGATGGTCTTCACAATATCTGCAACACCAAAAAGTCTATAGAGTTCAAAGTTATATCGTCTTCTCCACAGACCCTGTTCGTTTACTCTGCCATATATGGTCATTAATGCTTTTCTTGCAAAGACTAGTAGTAACTCTTCATCTCGGGTCGTCATTGCCCCCGTTTCTCGCTCTTAGTTGAGGGCCCAGGCCAAAATAACAGCGGTTAGCCACGCATATTCTTTTTTTTTATCTTGTTGGATGTGTTATTTTTGTAGTTTACTAATAATCCTAAGTAGCAGAATTCTTTTACCAATTCTATCGTTACGTAATGCACCTCTTAGTCCCATTCCTTTATCCTTGCAAAATCCAGTTTCCTACTTCCTATCTCTTCCTGGTGAAGGACAGCAGTGATCATCAGTACCAGTTCAAGGCGTAGAGAAAATGATACTGGACCAGATTGAAACTGGATTACCACAAGCATGACTGGAGCATTTTAAATGGTTGTGGTACTGCGATGGGGAAGGCAAGGACGAGAAAAAGAAAATGGCCCTCATTTCGGGGCACCTCTTAAATGGGGAAAGGGTGCGAAGAATCCCCCCGTCAACTACCCAAGAAAGTGGACAGAGAATACAAATACGACCGAATAGTACGCAATACCACCTGGAACGTACGCAGCTTATTGATGTCCGGGTGACTGGCAAACACTGAAGCCGAGATAGTAAGACTAAATATAGACATCTTGGGGATGAGTGAAGTAATATGGTCGGGTTCAGGAGAACAAAAACAAAACATGGACACATATATTATTCAGGTGAAATCGACCCAGACTATCAATATGGAACTGCTATATTAGTTACTACTTAACTGGGCTATATTAGTGTCGAACAAAATTACTCAATCAGTCACAGACTTCATCCCTCTAAATAATAGATTAGCAATGTTTAAATTACAAACAACTTACAGAAAACTAAATATTATTCAGGTCTATGCTCTAACAAGTGACAAGTCAGACAAAAATATAGAAACATTTTATAACAACATAGATGAAATAATGCGACTAACAAAAAGAGGTGAGATAACAATGATCATGGGTGACTTTAACGCTAAAATTGGTCGTAATTCTGAAGGAGACCACATAGTAGCATACAATCTAGGTACCAGGAATAATAGAGGAGATATACTTGTACAATTCTGCGTAGAAAACAATCTGTTAATAGCCAATACCTTCTTCAAACAACATCCTAGAAAGCTATACGCATGGAAATCACCGGCAGACAGAAAAGACAAAATTGTTAGAAATCAAATAGACTTCATTTTGCTCAAGAACACCTTCAAGATGTACATACAATCTACGAAAACATACCCTGGAGATAATATACATAGCGATCACAATCCAGTTATAATGGATTTTAGATTAAAAAGATTTCTCAAAGTCGAAAAGAAAACAGTGAGAACAAAAATAGACATCTCACAATTAAAGGAACCTAAAAAAAAAAGAAATAAGTATCAAGCTTGAGGAAGAAATAAAAACGATCGGTATAAACAGATATTGAAGTAACATGGATTGCTCTAAAAACAAAAATAAATAATGGACCTCATAGACGTAAGACGAAAACATAAAACAAGGCCAACAGAATACAAGCTAATTAATAAAATCATTA
Organism: Diabrotica balteata; assembly: GCA_918026665.1. NCBI lineage: Eukaryota > Metazoa > Arthropoda > Insecta > Coleoptera > Chrysomelidae > Diabrotica > Diabrotica balteata. The sequence continues at coordinate 4,973 of CAKJVB030000188.1, read as the reverse complement.
GAAAAAAGTGCAGGGGGACGAAAGAAAACTGGATGTCAACAAAATGCCTAGAAATCGAACAACTTCAGAAAAAATATGACACCTTTAATATTCAGAAAAAAGTAAAAGAAATGACAGGTAGGCACAAAAAGAGACAAGCAACAATATTAAAAAAATGATAATAATGAATTAATTATATGGGTACAGAAGACAAACTAGACAGATGGAAAGAATACATACAAACTCTTTTTGGCGACGATAGACCTTGTCCTCCACCATCTACAGATAATCGAATAAATGAAAAAGTCCCAAAAATAACCAAAAAAGAAGTGATTCGCGCAGAAAAATCTCAGAAAGATGGAAAAGCTACGGTCCAGACAATATCAATGTCGAAATACTAATTGCAGATAACGAAAATAAAAGCCTAGACCCAATAACAGCACTATTCAATAAGATATATGACACAGGTAAAATACCAGCAGACTGGCTAAAATCAACATTCGTATCATCACCAAAAAATCGAATTCCTCCCAATGCAATGATTATCGAATATTAAGCTTAATGTCTCATATTCTTAAAACCTGTCTCAGAATTATCCATACACGAATTTACAAAAGTGCGAGTTCCAAAGGAGTGACACTCAATTCGGATTTAGAAACTGATTGGGAACACGAGAGGATCTTTTTTCTTTAAATATGTTAACGCAGCGATGCAAAGACATGAGTGTAGATGTATATGCATGTATTATTGACTATCGAGAAGCATTTGACTGCGTTAACCATCAAATGATCGAAATTCTGAGAACAACTGAAGTTGGCGAACAAGACTTGCGTATTATCTAAGAACTACACTGGCACCAAACGGCAACAATTGAAATAGAGAACACAACATCCGAAGATATACAAATCCGACCAGGAGTGAGACAATGTTATGGTTTATCACCGCTACTGTTATTATTAGCCCTAAAGCCGATTTGCCCTGATCTAGTACTTTTTTGTTGATTGTATGAATAATAATAATACCATGCAATACAATTGGACCAAGTAATAATATTCAGCAATGTCTTTAAAAAAATTTAAACCAATTGTTTGAACAAGTTTTAGGATATATTGGAGATCTGTCTAAAGTACAAAAAATGTGTAATTTTTGAATTTGAAGATCTATACGTACGTGCTGAGAGGTACCTACTGCATCATATAGACTACGAATATTGTCAACTGAGACTAAGTAAATTGTGAGTAAAGTAATTTTTTATGTATTTTATACCCTTCTTATTTTATTAAAGATCCTTAAAAAGTTAGATCGACCAAATTACAAGGATACACAAAAGACCTACGCATAACTTAATTTATCAGAGACAGATCTTTGGAGATTGACAGGACACGACATTACGATGACTGCTATACTCCCTCCGGGGGATCAGAACTAAAAAGACTCTGGAGGATATTCTTATTTGCATATACTCATACATGCAAATAGTTTATCATATATTCAACAAATCTTTATTAAAAATTAAGGGCTGCTCAATAAGATTAAGGGCAAATGTAATGCCAAGTCTTAGTAAGCACGTAAGAAGAAGGGCTGTCACGTCAAAAAAATTGACAATAGAGAGTCTCTTTTAAGAAGAAAAATTCGGATACATACACATAAAGGACACAGTTTTTAAGTGGAGAAATAACACCCAACAATATTGTATATGCTACTATCAAAAGGTGACACTATTTCCCTCGAGGAATTACGCCCTGGCTATATTTCATGCTCGCTCTAAACTTATAAAGAACTGTTATTTAAAATTAATTGTACCAAAAGCACCAAACGGTTTCAGATAAATTGTATTCATCATTAATTCGAAAGCTTTTGCCTTTTTGTAATGAACCCCAAATAAAATATCTGCCATTTTCGGTGAAAGTGTCACGTTTTAGCTGATACATGAACCATTTTTATGCGAATTCCTGTTTTATTTTCAATTAGGCACGTTCAGGTATTTAACTGTGTTTTAATTCGAAAATTTGACGAGAGATTTTCTGAATTGTAGGACATGAATATATGGAGGTATGCATGTAGGTAATTGCTTAATAAATTTTCATCTTCAGTATGCATGTTTTAGTTGTTTCTACAATTGTATCAGTGTTAAAATAATGTAAACTGGCAGTATTGACTAGTATATTGAACAACACTCATTTTACTGCCTTTGTACACTGTGTTGTAAGGATAATTCTACTTTTATAAACATTCTATTTACAACTAAGATAGATCTAGATTGATAGTGAAAAAATTATAACACTAAAGCTTAAATCTGTCAAAAGTTTTACAGCTCAACTTCAAAAAGAATTTAAATACAATCGACTGTTTATTTCAG
>CAKJVB030000187.1:24000-26000 GCA_918026665.1 Diabrotica balteata | reverse complement strand
TGGGAATAGGATAGGCATCCCTGTTAGCAGTGATATTATTTAACTTGCGATCGTCAAAACAAACTCGGAAGGATCCATCCTTCTTTTTAGTTAACCAAAGTGGACTACAATAGGAGGAAGTCGATGGTTCTATAATATTTAAAGAAAGCATTGAATCAATTTCATTTCCCAAGTCTGCTTGCCATGCTTGAGGTATAGGATATTGATATTGTCTAAATGGAGTAGACGTATTTACCTCAATATTGTGCGATATTAGAGAGGTACGGCCTAATTCGTCTTTCGAAGAGATCGATGAAAATTTGAACATAATGGCCTCTAGTTGTTTCTGTTCTGAAACTGATAAACTAGAGAAATCATGTGTGTGTGTGTGTGTGTGTGTGTGTGTGTGTGTGTGTGTGTGTGTGTGTGTGTGTGTGTGTGTGGGTGTGTGTGTGTGTTTTATTGGCACTGGTTTTGACAACCAACTGGCCAGTCAATTTGTTTTAAGTTCTCTCTTTACAAAAGATATTGTTAGTATTTACATTTAAAACTATTGTATTGTATAGACAGTTAAGACATGGAATGTAAAAACTTATTTACTAGATTACTCATTTAATTTCATTTAATTTTATTTTATTTCATTTAATTTCATTTCATTTCATTTCATTTCATTTCATTTCATTTCATTTCATTTTATTTCATTTCATTTCATTTCATTTCATTTCATTTCATTTCATTTCATTTCATTTCATTTCATTTCATTTCATTTCATTTCATTTCATTTTATTTAATTTCATTTAATTTCATTTAATTTTATTTAATTTCATTTAATTTCATTTAATTTCATTTAATTTCATTTAATTTCATTTAATTTTATTTAATTTCATTTAATTTCATTTAATTTCATTTAATTTTATTTAATTTCAATTAACTTTATTTTATTTCATTTAATTTCATTTAATTTCATTTAATTTCATTTAATTTTATTTAATTTCATTTAATTTCATTTAATTTCATTTAATTTCATTTATTTTCATTTAATTTTATTTAATTTTATTTAATTTCATTTAATTTTATTTAATTTTATTTAATTTTATTTAATTTCATTTAATTTCATTTAATTTCGTTTAATTTCATTTAATTTCATTTAATTTTATTTATTTTAATTTAATTTCATTTAAATTCATTTAATCTCATTTAATTTCATTTAATTTTATTTAGTTTCAATTAATTTTATTTAATTTCATTTAATTTCATTTATTTTAATTTAATTTCACTTAAATTCATTTAATCTCATTTATGATTTATTTAATTTCATTTAATTTCATTTAATTTCATTTAGTTTCATTTAATTTCATTTAAGTTCATTTAATTTCATTTAGTTTCATTTAATTTCCTTTAGCTTCATTTAATTACATTTAATTTCATTTAATTTCATTTAATTTCATTTACTTTCATTTAATTTCATTTAATTTCATTTAATTTTATTTAATTTCATTATATATATATATATATATATATATATATATATATATATATATATATTAAAATAGGAAATAGGACAGGAAATATATATATATATATATATATATATATATATATATATATATATTTCCTGTCCTATTTCCGCTCTAATTATGGCCTTTTCTCTGGATATCTCCTTCTGTACATTCCTCTTAAAATTCTCACTTTCTCCTCTGACCTGTTCTACTTTCTCTTTTAAATCATGGGCAATGTGTAGCATCTCTTCCCTGACTATCTTCACTTCTTCTTTGATTTCTTCCCTAATTTTAATTAACTCTCCCCTAAGTTCTCCTTTAATATTATTTTCCATTTTGTTCATATCCCCCCTAATATTGTTAATATTACTATCCATTTTGTGCATATCCCCCCTAATATTATGATCCATCTATTGTAGCATCCGCATTATTTGCCTCATATCCATCTGTGTCATCCCTGACTCTCCAACATCTCCTTCCCTGCGTCTCTCCTCCTGCACTCTACTTTCATCCTCACTTTCA
>CAKJVB030000187.1:4000-19000 GCA_918026665.1 Diabrotica balteata | reverse complement strand
TAGCTCACACTACTTGTATGCTATAATAGTAATCAGTAATCCATCTCAATATGTCTGACTTTATTTTTTTTTTAATTTTTTGGATAGAATGAAAGAAATATGCCACAATATTTATTATGTACTACATATTTTATTTGACTCTTCAATGTTCAAATAGGAGTTCGTTCTTAAAAATGTACAATATTATTTTTACAAGGTATTACGTATAAGATGTTATTTATGTTTTTACTTTATCTAGTTGGTCATAATAATTAATTAGTTCGCGGTTGTTTCGCACTCTGTATTGATTTGTAATATTATCGATAACAGGTTTATATATTTCTCTAATAATTCTTCTTTCTGCGATGCTCAATCGGCTCTTATTTTGTTTTTTCGTCGTCCATGTTTCATGTTTTAATCCTCCCCGTATAATTAGCCCATTAACAGAGAGTCATTCCATCCAATAAGAGTGGAGGCTGCTCAGTCATCAAAGACAATCATTCCATCCAGTAAGTATGAAGACTGCTTAGTCATCAAAGACAGTCGTTCTATCCAGTAGGAGTGAAGGCTGCCTAGTCGTCGAAGAGACAAGTGCTATCTGCCAAACAAGAGAGTCGTGTCTTGGTTAAGGGGTAGCTGCCCTTTGCGCTATCGCCGATTATTTTGTGGTTGCTGTATGTCAAGGGGTAAGGTCAGCCTACATATCTGTTGCTAAAATTACTTCGCTGCTGTAACGAGTACCATTTACTGGTATATGAATTTTGTTACGAAATTATCTTATGTGCTAAACTCTAATAAATCTTTTACCGCGAATTAAAAAACATGTTTTAACCTTTAGGTTTATCTAAATAAATATTACTCCTGCTGTATGAAGTAGAAGCGTGGACCCTAACTGAGGCTATGCTTAAACGCTTGACAGCCTTTGAGATGTGGGTATACAGACGACTACTGAAAATAAGCTGGGTCGACAGAGTTAGAAATGAGGAGGTCCTTAGACGGCTGAACCAAACAACACAACTGGTCAATATAATAAAGAAACGCAAGCTGGAATACTTCGGTCATATTATGAGACACCTTGAAAAATATGATCTTTTACATCTGATCATTCAGGGAAAGATCCAAGGTAATCGTGGTCCTGGTAGAAGAAGAACATCATGGCTGAAAAATCTAAGGCAATGGTATGGAAAATCAACTACACCGTTATTTAGAGCTGCTGTCAATAAAGTCACGGTAGCGAATATGGTAGCCAACATGATATCCAACGATCGATAACGGTCATGGAACTAGAAGAAGAAATAAATATTTACTATATTGTATAATAGTTGTTTATTATGTTTGTTTTACTGTTTGTATCTCTATAGGTATAATTTAGAATATAATATTATTTGTCTTATATACAAAATCATACGATTTGCGTTACATTGATATTTATGTGGCAATTAGCTATAGAGTCATTAGTCTTTCCTGTCATATCATATTTTCCTTAACAAACAAACCATAATCAAGCGGTTTAGTTTGTGTAATACAATATCCCAATTCGTCTCATAATATTTAGTTTTCAAAACAGCTGTTACGCTAATAATTCGTTCACCTTTGTTAAAGCACTTTGGGTTGTGACTACTTTTTCTTGGCTACGCAATTTTAGTTTTTAAATTACAGTATTTATTGATATGTTATTGATAGGGTATGCAAGTGTTGAGGAATAGTTTGGGATTGATATATGAGGTTGTGAAATATTAGGTATTGTTGATAACTGGGTAGTTGTTATATTTTTATCTGTGTATGTAGTTTGAAAAATTGGGAATAATGTTAAGGGTGATATTTGAGATGGAGTTAATATTGGTATAGTTAATTAAGTAGGTATAGTCGAGGATTGTAAGGAAAAGGACTTCGCTGCAGATGCTGATGTGATCAGGACGTCATGTGTGGAAGAGTATTAACTACTGTATTTATAGTAGTAGTTGGCACTGTTGTTGTAAAGTTCTGATTTGGATTTGTACAGAATGACCAATTTGCTACAAAATGGTCAGATTTTTTACAATAGTAACACATCTGTTTTCTAAAGATAAGAAAATACGATTAGATGTTTGATCGTGGTTTCTGACAATTGAGGTAGGAATTAATGTAGCTTTCAAAGGAAAGATAAATGTATGTCTTGGAAAGCTCAATATATATCTATATACTGGGTTTGTTGTACCTCTTCGTAAAAATTAATTGGAGGTAATAAATTGAGGCCTAATTTTTTAAGTTCATATTCTATGAATGTGTGATAAATACTAGGACAAACATTAGAGATCAGTAATCTTTCATTTGGTGTAATTAAGCGTCGAGCATAAATTATTTGATGATTGATAGTTATTCTTTGGTTGTCAGCCTTCATGACAGTTTTTTCTAATTCTTCACTAGCTAGGTAAATACAAATACGGTGATTTGAAATTCGTGATGAAAAAATGTATATATCTTGGTTCTATAATTTTTCACAGTGCGAGTAGATATTGGAATTTTGGAATTGAATTGATTAACGCTACAGAATATGAAGAAGTTTTATATGATGTCAATAACGTTTGGGGCCTCGACCTGACTGGACTATTAACATCATTCATTTTCGTTGTCTAATTAGATTAAAATTCCTTACCGATTTTCTCCATTGTTATTCTCCATTGTTATTTACGGTATCACAACAATTTATTACGCTTTTAATATTAACTGGATATAAATAAAAGCACAAAAACCAGGTGCGATTAGACTGGTAATTAAATAAATCTAGCTTCGACGAAGGTTCAAATCGTTGTCTCTTATTATTTTCTTTTCAAATATTCGGAGTTCTTCCTCACTTGCTTTAGTCATTTGCTATTACTCGTATCCATGTATTAAAATAGGTTTGAAATTAGTAGCAATATTATTTCTCCGAGAAAGTGAAGAATATCTATTTGCTATCCAGATTTAATCCATAGAATAAATATTGGAATGCTATAAAATAATGCTATTAGCATCCAAAAAATTTGCTGATAATCAGTAAAAAACTAAATAAACGTCCTTTAACATGCAAAAAAAGATGATATAGAGTAGAGCATAATGTTACAATAAACCCATATCATTTTAAAACATTGCAGTATTTAGTATATCGTAGATAACGTTCTCACATAAGAAATAAAAATGAATATTTAGGTAACTAACTGATGTATATATTATAACCCTTATAACACTTTTAAATCCAGAAGACTAATAGGAATCTATAAAATCAGGATATATAAGAAGATAATTAAATCAGTGCTACTGTGTGGATATGTGACGAGAACACTGTCAAAACAATGTAAGTAAAACTCAAGTAGTAATTAGATCAGGATTGCTAGAAATGTCATCAGAAGTATTTTCCAACCTATATAGGTCCGAGTACTAACCAATACCAAACGGAACTAATGCCAAGGTCAAACACATATACAAAGGTAGCAACGTCTTACAAGAAACTAAATCTCAACGCCAAAGTTGCGCTGGCTATATCCAAAGGCTCTCTAATAACTGCATTGTCAAGCTAAATTGGGAAGATCGAGAAAAAAAATGCCCTTAGGACGTCCACGAATGAAGGAGGGAAGTAACATATGGTCAGATTTATGAATAATGAGACTACCTACATCTTATCAATACATCCCTGTTCAATCACATGCTATCCTACCTACAATCAACAACTTATTTGTTAGGGATTATCAAATCAATTACAAGTAATTAAATGAACTAGACTTAAAAAAGTTATCCAGGAAAAGCACTTCAGAAATAGGGAAATAAATTTTTACAACGTCATTTACGTGGCTGAGTTTTCAATAGTAATGAGGAGACAAAAAGAAGAGAAGGTAATAGAACCTTGTTGCGTTCTGACTATATGATGACGATGACCTTTATATAACATATAGGGAGAAAGAGACACGAATGTCTATGTTCAATCTAGAACTCGCTGGTTTTTCTCCATTTCGAATTGGGTTTGTATATGTATTACTATAGTAAATAAACGGAAGAGAACTATAATTATGAAATTTTATCTAAAATGTAAAATCAATAAAGAATTATATATACAAAAAGATTATATAAATCCCTAATATTCACACATTAAAATATGCCCGATAGAAGTATGTCTTCTAAAAATACAAAAAAGTAGTTATTCATAACTGAGGTGGCTTTACAAAAGGTAAACGAATGAGCATAAAAGCACAGCTGTTTTTAAAACTTAATATTATTAGACAAATTGTGGATATCCATTACCGCTTGTCTATAAAATGAATCAGAAGACTATGCTAAAATATGGTACGGCAGGAAAAACGGCAATGTAAAGCAAATATGATGATTTTGTCACAGCATAAGAATATTGCCTCGTACTGTTTTATAGCAATTTGTTGTCACAAGTTTATAGTTTTTCGAAAAATGAACTCAGATTTAAATATTTAAACGTCAAATAAAATATAAAAACCTATTTAACCTTATTCCCAGCATTATTCTTAAACACTGACATAACGTCACAAGAAAATAATTTTAAAAAATCATTGCGAAATTCAAAATTTATATTTATACCGGTATCTCAGAAAATAATAATATTTGTATAAAGTACAGTCATATTTTGAGATAAAATCTTCAATTCAGAGCAAAAAACTGAGCAAACAAATATTTATTATTTTATTTACTATGTTGTAAAATAAGTATACTCAAAACAAATAAATATTATCTACCAAGTGCTCTACTCCAGTTTAATATCTTCTTCTTCTTCTTCCTTCTTTATAAATAGGCTTAATGCCTGTTAATTGCAAACAGGTGTTATTATGGTCTATCAAAGTACTTAGCTAACAAACGTCTGTCTCAAAAAACTCGTATAAGGCTGTATAGAACACTGATAGTCCCCGTTCTTACATACGGATCAGAGGCATGGACGCTAACGAAAACAGATGAATCCGCTCTATCCATTTTTGAAAGAAAGGTGCTACGCAAGATATTTGGAGCGGTCTGTGAGAACGGAATATGGAGGCGTAGATATAACTTCGAACTGCAGAATATCTACAAGCATACGTTTGGTGGTAAAGATATTACCACTATAATTAAGCGAAACCGCCTGCAGTGGGCAGGACATGTAGCCCAGGCCCCTGAATCGAACATGATAAAAAAAATTCTAACAGCGCAACCTGTGGGAATGAGACGACGGGGTAGACCAAAGCTGAGGTGGATGGATGGGGTAACACAAGATGCGGAGAAGATTGGATTCGGCAACTGGAAAACTCAAGCAAGGGACAGAACAGAATGGCGTAGAAAGCTTGAGAAGGTCGAGGCCCTCTAAGGGCTGTAGCACCAAGATGATGATGATGATGATGATGATTAATGCCTGTTTTACTTCGGTTTTGAGCCTCAATTGACGTTGTCTGACCATCTTTTCCTCGGTCGTCTCAATGATCTCCTTCCATTTGGCGATTTGTCTCTTGCTATTCGTACTATTCTATTTTCTGTCATTCTTTCGAAGTGTTGATCCCATTCCGCTTTTTTCTATTGGTCCACGCGTTTATTTCCTCTAAACCACATCTCGCTCGTATTTCTTCACTTCTTACTCTTTCTCTTAGAGTTTAGTTTGTTATTTTTCGTAAGACTTTCATTTCTGTTGTTTCTAGCAGTCTTTGTGTTTTCGCCGTATCTGCTCTTGTTTCCGCTATGTACGTCATTATCGGTCTTATTGTTGATTTTTATATCCTCAGTTTCATATTAGTTTAATATCAATGCATAAAATATTATAAAAATTTCGTCATAGTTGTAAATTTATATTAGATAAAACTACATGTAGAGCATATAGTGAAATCTGAATATCTTAGAATAACTATAACGAACGAGAACATTATTGATAAGGAAAAGCCAGGCCCATCGCTAAGAGAGAAAGCAATTGGCAAAAGCAAAGGGTACTTTGTACTAAAGTAGCCGTACTCTAAAGCATAAGCATGTCATTTTCTACTCTTTTAGTAAGTGATAGATCCGACCGTTACTTGATAAAAATTCATTTTATCTGAAAATAAAAGATGTATGCGTTTACACGTTATAGTTTGTAACTGAATAAGTTAAGGACGGGAGAATTGTTTGTCTCAAGTTGGCCATTCAGAATTATGTCTTTATTTTTTAATTTGCTAATTTCCATAGATTCTATTTTTCATAGAATCTAAAGGTAGCTTCAGGGCTATATTATAAATATACTTTTTTAGGAATGAAAATACGTAAATAGAACCTAGAATATGCATGTAACGTAACCTTTGATCTCTGAGATAAACCCAACTCCTGAACAATGGCGCCGATATATGTAGTTAAAATTTTGTACACCTATTTTAACCGTTTATTTCCTTATTATCCATATATAAGTTGTGACCGATATTACAAACTCATTTATTTTTCACAAAGAGACTCTATGTATATTAACTACATTTATTACTATACAAATCTGATCGAAATATTGTCTAAAAGGAACAGTATGAAAAATTACAATTTTTAATGAAAAGTAAAAGATTAGCCATATTTTATAGGGTTTAAAGATCGGCCAAATCGGCCTTTTTAATGCCAACTATCCTAATTCCGTCTATAAATATTAGAGAAGGGAATATCCAGAGATAAAGATAGGTACTTTACTTTACTTAACTTTATCAGACATATGCGGTTAACACAAATGTGACGTATTTCTAGTGCAGGAAACACATTGAGGGCCAAACATAGGCAAACAAGAAAACAAAAACTTAAAATGAGAGGGGACAAAACCAGTCAGCTAAGGGAATCTTTCAACGGTGTTGAGCTTGGATCTGCTATCTACGTATATAATGAACAATATTACGGCTCCTGACTAAAGTTCTGAGCACAAAACTAATTCTAAAATTTGGATCAAAAATACAACAATGGCTTGTATTGTCCGGGTATGCCTACACAACAGAAGATTTTTCGTATCATTCAATGGTAAAAATAACAGATGGAAAACGCAGAAGAACGGTCTCCTTTAGGGTAGCGTAATGGTACCTACACTGTATAATATTTACACAACCCATACCAGTAAATACTAGGACTTTTATTATGTAGACGATACATCTATATTGTTGCACAACCAAAAACTTTTGTTGCTGAAGTATAGCAAAATCTAAATCATACTTTAAACACAATAAAAATAGACTATGAATCAATTTTAAGCCAAACCTCAGAAAAAGTCAGATGTCCTGCTTTAATGTCCCTAACAGAGATGCTTTTAAAAATCTAAACATCCAATAGTGTCATGAAATTGTTAAACTCTGGACTTGCTATAAATACCTTGAAGATAGTTTGTATCACACTTTGTCATTCATAGAACATTGTTTAAAACTAAAGGCAAACTGAGGACCAGAAAAATAATCTCTGTAAACTTGTCAACTAAAAAATGAGAAGCATTCTTTCATCCTTAAAACGTAGACGCTTGCACTCTATGCTTCTGCTACCGAATATACCTTGCAAGTATGGATGACATCAACACATATTTAACACGTAGATTTAGCTATAAATTAGACAGCCAAATTCAGCGAATATTAAGACACACACACATACATCCATACATAAGCTCTACAATATCGTAGCTATCAATTCACCTAATATCCGAAGATAAGTAGCTAGACTGCTAGAGAATAAAAGATACAAAGTCTAGAATCGCAACATCCACTCAACGAATACCAGCTCAATTTATGACTAAAATCGAGAAAAAACTGACCAAAGATTATTGCAAATTTGACACTAACTCCACGTTTATTGATTACATATTACCCCTAAATAGCAGATAAAACATTTAGAAGTATGTAATATTGGTGAACTGGTACATTCTTCTTATATAAATTAAGCATTCTTCCCTCTTTTGTGCACTACTACCAATTTTTACATAAAAATATCTATTTTTGCACTTAAATATTTATTTTAAGTTAACCTATCCAGAATTATATGTAGTACACAGATAAAACCAGAATTAAAATAATAAAGAAGCTGTATACAAGATATCGTAAAACAATGGATTAATTAAAAGTTCTTATTAATCGTATTCTTAAATAAAACGTATAAAGACATATTCATGTTAACAAAATGCATTAGGAAATATTCGCATATGAAAAAACATGTCCAACTTGGTAATGAAATTCTTTTGTATTTATAAAGCTATTTTTAGAATAGCAGGTACCTACCAAAAACAGGTATTTGGTATTATACATATCTATTACATATTGTCAATATGATCGCCAACATTCATAACGGATAGGCACATCAAGAAGAAGAAGAAGAAGATTACATATTGTAATGCGTATGAAAAGGAGTCCGTATGAACCGTTTAAAATATATAAAATATATATATCAAGAACGCTGGCCTAAGTGCATAGTTGCCAAACTATCAGAGCTTACTTAAACCGATATACTTATAGTTCCAATATATAGTGAAAAAGATCTGAACGACCCCTATAATATATATACGTGAACTAAGCGAAATACATTTACGATACAAGGGTACTTATGAGCTCCAAATTTTTTTTAAGAATTATGAAACTATACATCTTAACGAATCGACAGACCCAATATTATGGAATGGACAAGTGAGCTCCGTATATCGGTGTCCACTTGACCACGGAGCTCACTTGAACCTGAATTTTAACATGGGCGGAGTTCACTTTATGCCGTAGATATATATATATATATATATATATATATATAATATATATATATATAATAATATATATATATATATAATATATATATATATATATTATATATATATAATATATATATATATATATATATATAAGTAGTATAGCAGACGGGGTTCAAACCCACTTTGGTAACCTGTCCATCAGGGTCTCCGATGCTGAGGACGATACAAGCCTTCTTTGACCTTGGGGGTGTACAAGAAGTACAAGAAGTGATCATCAATGACCAGAGGGTTGTAAGAATTGGTAGCTTATCTCTAGATCTCTTCTTCTTAACCGAAGAAGGTGTACAAGAAGTGATCGTCAATGACCAGAGGGTTGTAAGAATTGGTAGCTTATCTCTAGATCTCTTCTTCTCAGCCGAAGAAGTGTCACCTGTAGATTTTTCACCTGTCTGACCTGTCTCTTCTTTGTCTTACCTGTCCTAAAGAAGTAAAAGAAGCGGTCTGTAGACCACCTTGTATGTGAAGTGTAAAACTCATCGCTTATCTTTAGATCTCCTCTTCTTTTCTTTAAATTTGTACAGGGTGATCGAAATATATTTTGAGACTTGGAAAATTTTGTATGTGTTGAAGAGTTAAAAAAATAAATTGTTTGTATACGGGCTTATCTAGCCAAAATCTGTCTAGCCTAGCCTAGCCTAGCCTCTTAAAACTTGTCTAGAGGTATACTTCGAAGTGTTGACATATTGGATTACTTTATCTCTTTTACATTTATTAAAGTAACTGAAGGAAAAAAAAACAACGTACCAAATCTAAAAATTTATTTATACAAGATTACATAATATTGCGCTTAGACTAAGATGTATTGAAAAAATCCACCAAAATTTGAATAAATGTAGCCATCATAATTTTGGTAGTCAGTATTTCAAGATGTGTCTTGAAGTGTACATGCTAAAGCTAGACGATTTCTATTCAAGGCTCTCAACTTTTAACAACTGGAAGGGGACGAAATCTGAAATAGAGTTAGCTGCCTGCGGATTCTACTTTCTCCATGTGGATGATATAGTAAAGTGTTTCAAGTGTGGTGTAGAGATTTACAAATGGGAAATAAATGATAATGTAATAGAAGATCATAAAAAATATAGTCCTGATTGTGCCTTTGTACAAAGAGTTTATCCTATTTTTCTGAGAATCAACAACAAGAAAGAAAGTGTGAGTGAGAAAAATAAATATGCCTGCTCCTGTGAAACATAAATGTCCAAAGTGTGGTGGTGACACTGAAGAACGAAATGACTTGTGTATAAATTGTGAATTGGAAGAGGTGTACAAGGAAGAGAGTGGTGCTAAAAATATACCAAGTAGAATGTATGTAAAAAGGCAGAGACCACAAAAATAATGTAATTGTATTAAAAATATATATATAAAAGTAGCTGTAAATATATCATAAAGTTCATTTATACTTTTCCCTTTGAATATGCCTGTACCTGTGAAAGATAAATGTCCAAAGTGTGGTGGTGAAACTGACACTCCAAATACACTCTGTGCAAATTGTTACCTAAAAAGTATATTTCGACAATTTGGTGGAGACAAAAATAACCCAAGTCATCTATTTTTACAAAAATAAGTATGCCTGTACCAATAAAGTATAAATGTCCAAAGTGTGGTGGGGAGACTGAAATACCTAATAGAAATTGTATAAACTGTGAATACATTGAATATTTAAAATCCAGATCTGGTGCTAAAAATATACCAAGTAGTATGTTTGGTGAAATGTGAGGTCAGTTGTCTGAGGAGAAAAATATATAAAAGACTTATATATAGAATAAGTATTTATTACTTTGTATACAGTGTACGAGTACGTTATCAATATGTTAAACGCTGCCATTAATAAATTACCCTTTGAAATGCACATCCCTGGAGGTTATAGATTTTGTGGACCCGGTACCAAATTACAGAAGCGACTAGCACGAGGAGATAGGGGAATAAATGGATTAGATGAGGCGTGTCGTGAACATGATATTGCATATTCTCAAAACAAAGATCTATCTGAACGACATAAGGCTGATAAGATTCTAGCTGAAAAAGCTTTTGAACAGTTTCGATCAAAAAACACAGCATTTTCAGAAAAGTTGGCAGCACTTGGTGTAGCTGGTGCAATGAAAGCAAAAGTGAAATTAGGTATGGGTCTAGATTCTACTAATTATAAAGCTGTAACAAACAGTTGTAGTAAAGAAATGAACAAAGCTAAAAATAATTTAGACAAACTAAATGAAAATATAGACCACTGTACTTGATTACTTCAAGGATTATCTATATCCAAATCAAAAAAACGCAAACAAAATGTAAAAAATAAACAAAAAATACAACAAAAGCTTTTAAATCATAAAAGGGCAAAACAATTAGAACATAATATGGATGTGGATATTACTGATGATTTTGTTGTCGATGATGATGATGACCGTCTATCCAAAGGAAGAGAAAAACGAAAAATAATTGATGACAATTTAGTTGATGTAAAAAAAAACAAAAATTAACTTAAATGACTCATTAAACAAAAATACTCAAAAAAGAAAACGGACCAATGAAGATGAGGATGATGATTATCCAGATAGGAAAAAAGTTAAGATATAAATTGTATTAAATTAAAAAATATAATTAAAGAAAACATGTATATTCTTGTTTCTTTATCTATGTCAGACTAATCTAGGGTTAATCTTTGCCACAAAACAAGGTGTTTTTTATTGTGATAACAACATATATATATATATATATATATATATATATATATATATATATATAGTACACACATACACCAATAACTAAGTTAGTCTGATCTGTGACGTTGTTAATGAACCATCAGTAAAAGTAAACATAGTGAAATGGGAGTTAAGAGTGGTGTTGTTGAATTCCATAATAAGCAAAGAGAAAATGCCAGAACAAGACTCTTCACGAGAGAATTCAGTAGGTATCGACAAAGAGATGAGGGCTTTCAAGCAGAACAACTAGGGAGGCTTCACCATATAGAGCCCCATAGAGATGCTGATTACCCAGTGAGAAGGAGACAGCAGCTACCATTTCCAATTGAAGACATTAGAAGACAGTAGTTTTAAAATTGTTTATGTTAGTAATTATTAATAAATGTTGTATATTCTACTGATGTGTTATTTAATTGAATAAAAGACTTGTTGTTGTGTGTATTGTGTGTAGTTGATTAAAAGCAATCAAGATGGTTGGTAATAAGAAAAAGACAAGAAAGACCACCAAAAGAAAGGTTACTTCATCCTCCTCCTCTAAAACAAAAGGTTCCAAAAAAAAATTTTCAAAGCAAATATCTTTTAGTTTACAGAGAGTAATTAGAGACATTAGGAAGAAACTGTTGGAAATCAAACCGAAAACTTTAAAGGAAGCTATTCAACAAGCATTACGAATCGTTAAGTATTACAAAAAAATTAAAAAACCACGTGGTCGAGTAATCCAAGTTCCAAAAACTGGGGGTATATTACCCCTAATACCTATATTTGCAGGGTTAAGCGCCCTCGGAACAATTGCGGGGGGTACCTCAGCCATTGTAAAGACGATTAACGAGGCAAAAGCAGCTAAAGAAGATTTACTCGAAAAACAACGTCATAATCGAAAAATGGAAGCATTAGCAATTGGACATGGTTTGTACTTGAAACCATACAAAAGAGGAATGGGTATTTTTTTATGAATGAGAAAATGGATGAAATAAAGATTCCAAAACATGCCTTGACAAATGTAGATTTACAAAAATATGCAAAATTATTGAAAATCCCCCATTTCAGAGCTGTATTTATGAGAAATAATTTTCCGAAAAAAATTTGGCAACATGAGAGTGGTATTATTAATTTAGACAATAAAGACGGACCTGGAACACATTGGACAGCCTACAAGAAGAATAAATCCAAAGTTGTGTACTTTGATAGTTTTGGTAATCTGAGACCACCGTTAGAAGCTATATCATACTTTAATTCAAATGGTTATTGTCAAATTGTATATAATCATAAAATTTATCAAACTTATAACACTGTTAATTGTGGACAATTGTGTTTAGATTTTTTAAATAAATAGTTCGTTTAAAATATTTGTTTTTTATTTACTTTCTGGTTATTGCATGATCAACATGTCGTACACTTTTGTGTTATCTGGAAGAGAATCAGTGTTATCAACCAAAATTTACCCACCAATTATTTTAAATGAAAATGAACACTATGTACTAGGTTTAATAGATTTTATGTCATACAATACAATTCCAAATGTAGACCAAACAAATAACAAATTTTATATAAATGGGTACGATATATCGATTCCACATGGTTCATATGAAGTTGATGATCTTTCAAATTATTTAACTGAAAAAATAACCGAGTTGGAATTAAAGTTAGATCAAACATCTGAAAAAGATGAGACAGACATTGATAAAAATACAAAAGGACAGAAGCAAAATTTAGTTACTCAAGAAGGAAACGCAAAAGCTAGAAAACAGCATAATATGGATCAACCTACAAGTCTAATAATGAGAATTAATAACAATACACTCAAATGTGAAATAAAAAGCAACAAAGTAATCCATTTTGAAAAACCAAATACCATTGCTTCATTATTGGGATTTACATCAAAACGACTCTCACCTTTAAAGACTCACGTAGCTGAGAATCCTGTGCATATCACAAAGGTTAATTCAATTTGTGTGGAATGTAATCTAATCACTAATTCATACGTCAATGAAAATCAAGGTCATATTATTCACATGTTTTATCCAAATGTATTACCAGGTTACAAAATTGTTGAAATTCCAAAAAAAGTAATTTATTTACCTGTCACCAATAGATATATTGATGAAATTTTCATTAAAATAGTCGACCAGGATGGTAGTCTTGTTAATTTCACACGAGAAGTTATTACGTTAAGACTACATTTAAAAAAAGTATAAATAATGGTTGTTATATACAATTGTAGCAAATTTAATCCAAGTGTGGACGGTGTATATAATATTAAAAGTTTTGATGAAAACATTAGTGATAAGCAGACGCTCAAGCCGTTAACAATAGAAAACAAAGTCTTTTTAACCTCACTAGGATTTAAAATAAAACATAACGACAGTAACAAGGAAAAAGAAAAGAAATACGTGGTGTAGAATAAAGTTGTTTATTAATACTAGAATACTTGGCATTTTCCTGAGGTGTACTTGTAAGAAGAGTGAATATGAGTTTTAACATTTTAAATATTGCAGATCGTGTGTTGGTTGACAATTCAATTGTTAGTCGAGAAATGCACAGTCATTTACCCTATGCTAATGCCACTTTTAATCATGTGATGAAATAAGATTGCCAATACAAACTCAAGACATCTATACACAACCTTTGAGAGTTATTTGTATATTGAAGGACGTTTAACGAATGATGGGAAAGAAAACAATACTTTACACTTTGTTAATAATGGTTTGATGCATTTATTTGATGAAATACGATATGAAATTGGAGGCTGTGTAATAGATAGAGTGAGAAATGTAGGTATAACAACGACAATCAAAAACTATGTTTCGTTCACACAAACTGAATCTAATCGATACAACTGTATAGGTTGGAGTATTACTGACACACCAGCTGTTGCTGATAAATCAGGAAATTTTAATGTTTGCATTCCACTCAAACTTGTACTTGGGTTTTTTGAAGATTTCACCAAAATTCTAATTAACATACGCCAAGAACTCGTATTGATAAGAAGTTCAACAGATTTAAATGCAGTAATGTCGACAGTAGAAACTGAAAAACCAAAAGTGGAAATACATAAATTAATGTGGAAAATGCCTCATATTCAAGTGTCCGATTCAGAAAAATTACGTTTATATAAATTTATTGAAAATGGATCCAATTTAGAGCTTGCATATAGAAGCTGGGAATATCATGAAATTCCTCTACTTCCTCAGACAATGAAATTTAACTGGAATGTAAAAACTACCAGCCTGTTAGAAGACCACGATTTGTTTTGTTTGCAGTACAAACTGCTAAAAAGAATGCAATAAAAGAAGACACCAGCTATTTTGATCACTGTAATATTACAAACTTAAAACTATTTCTAAATTCTGAAATGTACCCGTATGACAATTTAAACTTGAACTTTAGTAAAAGACAGTATGCCATTGCATATGAAATGTACGCACAATTTCAACCGTCGTACTATTACAAAGCTGTTGGTGATCCATGTCTAACTATGTTACAATTCTGTGCTGTTGCTTCTATATTTGTTATTGATTGCAGCAGACAAAATGAATCAATTAAATCAGGAAGTGTTGATATGAGAATAGAAATAGAAACTACAAAGAATATACCAGCTAACACAACTGCCTATTGTATAAT
>CAKJVB030000186.1:0-26411 GCA_918026665.1 Diabrotica balteata | reverse complement strand
CTGAAAATGTGGGTTTGGAATATTGTAGGGAAAATGAACAGCCAATGGTAAGTTTTGTAGATTCTGATTGGGGAAGTGATCGAATTGATCGAAAATCAGTTACTGGTTATGTAATAAAGTTATTTGGAAATGTAGTATCATGGGTAAGAAGAAAACAAAACTGTATAACTTTATCAACAACTGAAGCTGAACTAGTAGCTTTATGTGCTTGTGTAACAGAAAATTTATTTATGAGAAAATTATTAATTGATTTAAATATTGAAGTGAAACAAATAAAGATTTTTGAAGATAACCAAGGGTATTTAGCACTTGTGAAAAATCAGGGAAATAACAAGAGAGTGAAGCATATGGATTTAAAGTATCGATTTGTTACTGTACAATGTAAAACATATTGAAAATATCATTTTATAGTCCTTTACTTTAAAATGTATAATGTATATCTAAATTGTCATTATGTATGAAACAAATAAAATGAAATTGTTAGAAGATTTTTTTTATATTGCAAATTAACCAAACAAAATAATTTTTATTTAATTGTATTTCGATTACTGAATTAGAAGTTGAAACTTCAATAAAGTTCTTTTTTAATTAATATATTACATTTCGTTTACAACGAAACATTTTTAAATATTTATAGTTTAAATATTTTTTAACTAATTAAAAATCAGTAAGATTAAGGTAATAAAATGGGCAGATATTATAGATTCATCTTAAATAAATAAAAGCAACAAAAACAAATTATTTAAAAACCAAGTAGTTAAATACTCCAAAGTATTTAAATTTTGAAATACTGCTACTACTACAGCTCTGATACTAGTTAAAAATATGAAATGTGCAGAAATGGTGAATGATTAAGAAAAAAAAACTTCGTAAATTTATTTAAAAAACCCTTAAAATCATAAAAACAAATAACTTGCTTAATTAAAGTTTCTGTAAATGTATAATAACTTTCTAATAATTTTTATGTATACAGATGTAAAAATAAAAGCAAAGTTTTTATGTAAAATTTTTTCTTAATCAAAATCCACAAGGAAAACAATTCCTGTAGCTGGCTGTATACCACTTATCACAAAAAAGAGGTTGATCTTTGTAAATGGGTATATTTATTTAAAAAACCCTTAAAAGGGCTACATCATAAAAACAAACGTTTTCGGACCACACAGTCCATCATCAGGTTTTAAAATGGTAAAATGCTAGGTCACAATGCCTGAGCCACCAAAATACTAGGGTAAAAACCCTTTAAATTACATTTAGTTATAAAAGATTATACATCATGTTGTAAAATAACTGTGATGTTCAGTATTAAATTAAATTTGGCCTTAGGTAACACATGGCTGAATCGAGTTCCAGAGCCGGTGAGAGAACCTCTACACACGGAGAGCAGCTGGTAACTGTTACCATTACTTATTTTTACATCTGTATACATAAAAATTATTAGGAAGTTATTTACAGAAACTTTAATTAAGCAAGTTATTCGCAATTTTGTTACATTCTTCACTTGTAGGTTTAGTCAGATGTTTCTTTTTGCTGGGTTTTTTCTTCGTACTAAACAGCTGTCTCTGTTTCAGGATTTTTGCATTGCTGGGTTTTGAATCTTTGGATTCAAAGTTACCAATGGTCTGTTGGTCAATTGCTATTAAGGTTGGCTCAATTGGATTCACCATTTTTTCCAGAGCTGTCCATGCTTCCTCTGTTTTAACCCCATTTACTAGAACAAACAGGTGTCGCAACATCTCTTCTTTTCTTTCCACCAATGATCTACATCTGATAGCTGACTTATTATCCATCTCTTCAAAAATAATTTCGGATTCTACTGCTCTTTGCTCTGCAACGATTTCCATTTTCTGTTCTATAAAAAAAAAGGTTT
Source organism: Diabrotica balteata (assembly GCA_918026665.1). Classification (NCBI taxonomy): domain Eukaryota; kingdom Metazoa; phylum Arthropoda; class Insecta; order Coleoptera; family Chrysomelidae; genus Diabrotica; species Diabrotica balteata. Next base: position 24,544 of record CAKJVB030000186.1, on the reverse strand, counting down.
TTATTATACACACACCACAAAAATTAACACATCATTAAAACTCCAGTTTCATATATGTGAAGTTTAATATGTTATGATATAGATATATAACATTTTGAAAACGTTTTTATTTAACAGAATGTACAATTTTCATGCCAAAAGTGAAGAATGGAACTTTGGTCTTAAAATGCTCCTCAAACAGAAACCAATAAAACACCACACTAGATAGAACCAAAAACCAAAAATATTTTCTATATATCTATATATAATAAATGTTGTTAGGATTTTTATGTTTTAATGTTTTTGTACTTAGCAGTTGGTACAACTGATTTTATAAAAAAGAAGAAGAAGTTTGACTTGACATATAACATATATATGACAGATGTATCCATGTGTGAAAAATAAAAAACAAAAAGTAAAAATCTTTATTCATCATACAATCCAATACCCTATGGAGTACAAAAAACACAACATTTGTTGATCCTTCGAGCGTGATACATCCAGAAACAGCTATTTTCAAAAAATATCCACAAGAACTTATAAAAATTCAGATTGAAGTCTTCTACATATACACACACACAGGAGGTAATCGTAAGTCATTCATTCTATTTCCTATTTTACCTTACTGATTATCCAACCTATTATTCACAATTTAGAGGCTTTAATCAATAATCATGTCTGATTTAGCAAAATGTGTTAGAACTAGGGGTTCAGTTAAAAAGCGGTTAACTTTGGTAGAAAAGTTTATAGATGTTATAAAAACATCAGAACCAGATAGGAAACCTTCATTAACTGATGCTACAATTAGAATTAACGAATTAGAGTTAATAGATAAAGACTTTGAAAGCATTCAATTAGAAATAGAGGTAAATTGTCCTGAACAACAACTTGAGGAGAACTATAAGGAGAGAGAACAATTTAAAAAGCGGTATTATGATACTCTAAGTTTTCTTAAGACATACATAGAAAGTATGTCTGCAAATCAAACTAGTAACAATTCATTAAGTTGTAATAGTTCTAATAAAGATCCATTACAAAATATTATTTTACCTAAAATTAAACTTCAAATGTTTAAAGGTGATTATGACAGTTGGCTGGAGTTTAAAAGTAATTACCTTTCAACAATACATGAAAATGCATCATTGACACATTCTCAAAAATTTTCTTTATTGAGAGCATCACTAGAAGGTTATGCAAAAAGTTTAATCGATCAAATTCCATTCACTGATAATTTATATCAAGAAGCTTGGAACACATTATTAGACAGGTTTGACAAAAAGTATTTTTTAGTAGATAGTCATTTAAATTCAATTCTTAACATAGAGCATTGTTCTAAAGAATCCTCAACCAGTTTTCGTAGACTATTAGACAATGTATCAAAAAATCTTGTATCTTTACAAAACATAGGTATTAGTAAAGACCAGTTGTGGGATTTTCTAATTATACATTTAGTTTCATCAAAATTAGATAAAAATACTTTTAGAGAGTGGAAAGAGAAAAAATTTAGTGGTGAACTTCCTAACATGGAGGAATTCTTAGAATTTCTTAAATCAAAAGCAGACATATTGGAAATCATACACAACACTACAAATGTAAACATTAATCCTAGTTCTAATATAAAACCAAACAAAACAAAAAATCATTCACATTTTAATTTAGCAATTTCCAGCCATAACTCAAATAATAATTACAAAAAATGTAATTTTTGTAAAAAGAATAACCATACAATATACAGTTGCTCTGATTTCTTAAAGCTAAATATCAATCAAAGAAAAGAATCAATTTCACAACTACAGTTGTGTGTAAACTGTCTGAGGACAGGACATAAGGTTGAATCATGCTATTTAGGGCCTTGCAAAATTTGCAATGTAAAACATAATTCATTAATTCATGAACAATCCAATAATCCAACATCTACCAATTTATTCATACAACCTCAACATTCAAATACACAAATTCTATTATCCACTGTAGGCTTTTATGTTAAAGATACGGTAGGCAACCAACATTACTGTCGAGCTCTATTAGACAGTGGTTCACAAAACAATTTAATTACACAAGGGTTTTGCAATAAAATTGACATACCTTTAATAGATTCAAAACTATCCATAGTTGGAATTAATCAAGTAACATCACATTTATCAAAAAAATGCAATTTGACTATTTTTTCTAAAATTGACAATTATCAAACAACAATTTCATGTTATGTGATTTCCAACATATGCAGTGAAATACCTGCAGAAAAACTAATCCACCCATCTTTAATTATCCCTAAAAATATTCAATTATCAGATGAACAATTTTTTGAACCTGGAGAGATTGATATGCTTATAGGTGCAGATCTTTTTTGGGACCTTCTAACAGAAGGAAAAATATATCTTGGTAACGGGTTACCTATTTTACAAAATACTAAACTAGGCTGGGTTGTTTCAGGAAAAAGTCCTGTATCAACTTCATTATCCAGATGCAATTTTGCAAACACAATTTATTCAGAAGATGCTCAATTAAAAAGATTTTGGGAACTAGAAGAAGTACCTGTAAATTCAGTCTTGCCAAAAGATGAATCAGATTGTGAAAATCATTTTCACAAAAATACTACTAGAAATGAAGAGGGTCGTTTTGTAGTAAAGTTATCATTAAAACTATCTCCTGATGTATTAGGGGATTCATTCAATGCAGCTTGTACCAGGTTTGTAAATCTAGAAAAAAGATTTAATCAAAACAACAATTTTCAAATTCAATATTCACAATTTATTAAAGAATATATTTCCTTAAATCATATGACTAAGATAGATATGTCACAAGATAATCCTAATAAAACATACTATTATTTACCACATCATGGTGTTCTCAAAGAAGAAAGTCTCACAACAAAACTACGTGTAGTTTTTGATGGTAGCTGTGCTTCTTCTACAGGCTACTCATTAAACGATTTACAATACATTGGTCCAAAAGTCCAAAATGATATTATCAGTATTTTACTAAGATTTAGAATGTTTAGATATGTAGTTTCTGCAGACATTACAAAAATGTATAGACAAATTTTAATTCACAATGATCATAAGTCATTACAAAGAATTGTTTGGAGAGATAATCCAGAACAAGACCTTTCAGTTTATGAGCTAAATACAGTGACTTATGGAACAACTTCAGCTCCATATTTAGCAATAAAATGTTTACAAACATTAGCTCAAGAACATATAAATTCATTTCCATTAGCATCACAAACAATTCTAAAAGACTTTTATGTAGATGATCTACTCACTGGTTCTAATAGTATCTCTGAATTAATTCAAACATGTCAAGAAGTCTCATTCATTCTAAATTCTGCTGGATTTCCTCTAAGAAAATGGACTTCTAACAATCCAAATGTTCTTCAAACCATTTCCAGTAATGATGATTCATTAGCCATATTAAAATTAGGACAAAATGATGCTTCAAAAACATTAGGTATATACTGGTACAGTCAATTAGATGTTTTAAAATATTCAATTAATAAAAATATTTATCCATTAACGAGTTCACTTACAAAAAGACAGGTACTCTCAGATATAGCACAAATTTATGATCCATTAGGTTTAATCAGCCCTTGTATAATTATAGGAAAAATAATGATACAAAAATTATGGTCATTAAACATGGCATGGGATGAACCCATTCCAGATGATCTATCTTTACAATGGCAACAGTTTAGAACTGAATTGTCAGAATTAAATCAATTATCCATTCCTAGATATGTTATAAAAAATGAGTATAAATTGATAGAGATCCATGGTTTTTGTGATGCTTCTCGTGATGCATATGCTGCATGCATTTTTGCACGCAGTTCAAATTCGCAAGGAGAATTTCATGTACAACTATTATGCTCGAAAACTAAGGTGGCACCACTTAAGTCATTAACAATTCCAAGATTGGAATTATGTGCAGCCTTATTACTTGCACAATTATCTATTCAAGTAAAAACATCACTATTCAATCTTCCTAATGATATACCATTTTATTATTGGTCTGATTCACAAGTGGTGCTCTGTTGGTTAAAAACAGATCCAAACTCTCTAGAAATTTTTGTGGGCAATAGAGTGGCAAAAATTCAAAATTTAACTTCTATCTCAAATTGGAGTTATACTAATACAAAAACAAATCCTGCTGATGTTGCCTCCAGAGGCATACTACCAAACAAATTAAAATACCACCATATATGGTGGACAGGGCCAGAGTTTTTATGTGAACCAAACAGTCAATGGCCTCAATATTCATTTAATATATCCAAATCAAAATTACCAGAATTAAAAAGGATTCCAACAACAATTCTTTCAAATATTTCTGTCAATTCGTTAGAAATATTTACAAAGTTTTCTAGTTATTTAAAGTTAGTCAGAACAATTGCATATTGTAAAAGATTTATTCATAATTCAAAAAATAAAACCAATCAATACTTGGGTCCGTTACAAGCAATTGAAGTTGATCAAGCACTGCTAACATTAATCAAACTAGCTCAAAAGGATTCATTTAATGACACATTAATTCTTTTGTCTCATAAACCATTACCCCGTAACCATAAATTATCTTCTTTATGTCCTTTTTTGGATGAGCAAGGTATTCTTCGTGTAGGGGGACGATTAAAATATACTAATTTACAAACAAATATTAAACATCCTATCCTTATATCTTCAAATCATCCATTTACTAAACTAATTTTTATTCATAAACATAACTATTTATTACATCCAGGGCCGCAATTACTATTGGCAACAGTCAGACAAAAATATTGGCCTATTGGGGGGAAAATTCTTGCAAAAAAAATTGTCAAGAATTGTATTCAGTGTTTTAGACACAAACCAGTTGCATCCATTGCCCCTATGGGTAGCTTACCTAATAATAGAATTTCACCATCTTTTCCATTTCAAGTCACCGGAATAGATTATGCAGGTCCATATAACATAAAAGACAGAAAGGGAAGAGGTGCAAAAACAACAAAAGGTTACATTTGTGTGTTTGTATGCTTTGTAACTAAAGCTATTCACCTTGAGCTCATTTCAGATATGACAACAGAATGTTTTATAGCATGTCTGCGAAGATTTGTTTCACGTCGGGGAATACCCAACCACATTTATTCTGATAATGGTAAAACATTTCAAGGTGCATATAATGAACTCAATGAATTGTACAAGTTTATTCAAAATAATCATAATACATTAATAGATTATGCAACTAGCAATAATATAAGTTGGCATTTTTCTCCTCCTTACAGTCCTAACTTTGGTGGCTTATGGGAAGCCGCAGTTAAATCAATGAAACATCATCTTAAAAGAACTCTGTTAAATTCTATTTTAACCTATGAAGAGTTTTTAACACTCATAATTCAAATTGAAGGCATTCTAAATTCAAGACCGCTCTATGCAATTTCAGATGACCCAAATGATTACGAGCCTCTGACTCCTTCCCACTTCCTTTTGGGCCATCCTATTACTTCTCTTCCTTCCTTAGACTTACTGGAAGTAGCAGAAAATAGAACCACAAGACTTCAAGCTGTTCAACGTTTGCAACAACAGTTTTGGAATCGATTTTCAAAAGAATACATCAGCCAGCTCCATCAACTATATAAATGGAAGTCTCCACAGTCAAAACTCTCAGTTGGGAGTCTGGTATTAATCCGTAATGACCACTTACCACCACAAAAATGGCAACTAGGTCGAATTTTGCAGCTGATTCCTGGTCCAGATGGTATTCATCGAGTATCCCTTGTGTCCACTACAAAAGGTGTCCTAAAACGATCTGTGAGACATCTACATCCACTACCTCTCCAAGATGAAGCTTCAAGTGAAAATTAATAAAGACAATTATCGTGAAATACACATTATTTATATTTTACCAACAAATGTTGTGTTTTTTGTACTCCATAGGGTATTGGATTGTATGATGAATAAAGATTTTTACTTTTTGTTTTTTATTTTTCACACATGGATACATCTGTCATATATATGTTATATGTCAAGTCAAACTTCTTCTTCTTTTTTATAAAATCAGTTGTACCAACTGCTAAGTACAAAAAACATTAAAACATAAAAATCCTAACAAATGTATCTCTAATATTCAGGGCTGAATTGACACTGTTTAATTGCTCTCCATTGGAATGGCATTCTAAATGGTTATAAATACAATTCATTTAAATGGCACAAAAAGTTCAGTCAGGAGGTGGTTTTAAATTTGTTTTTAACTTGTTCTTTTTTGGATAGCTGCATATTTTTAAAAAATTTAATCAAAATCCTAGATATATATATATATATATATATATATATATATATATATATATATATATATATATATATATATATATTAATAAATAACTTAGAGAGCACCACCATAAAAATTTATCAAGATTATTTTATATATTATATAAATTCTTCTTATATAAATTATTATACATAAATTCAAAAAGTTTGTGATTAAAAAAAGAATTATTTATGTAATATAAAAAAATATTTACCTTCCTGTGATGATTCCTTTGTAAGTTGCCTGTACCTACAAAGCAAGTGAATGTGCTTGCACATATTCCATGCAACTGCAGAATCAAGGCAGCTACACGAATATTTGTGAATACACACGTTACAGTGTGTACAAATAAGTTGACAATCACATTCAACATCATTTTCATGAATGATATGTATCTCGGCTTTTGTCGAGGATGGAATTTGCCAAGTTCCTTCAAAATTTATAATATTGGTCATATCTAAATTACAACTAGTTTTATGTCTTTTCCTGATCTCTCTAATTTTATAGGAAAGTTTTCCTTTGTTAAGAATAATCAGTCTGTCGAAGAGCTTGTCTCGTATGAATTTCATTAGAGCAGTTACAGCTTTATCTAACCTTTTATTATTTCTGCGTTGTAAGTAAATATATTTGATGGTCGTATTCATTCGTTCAATATGCATGTTGGTGTTTAAGCCAGCATGCATCCTATAGCAGTAAGCCCAGGATATAGCCTTACTTGCATAATTTGTTTGAAAATAACGACCGAAATTAACAGTACTTGGATCATCAAATGTATTTTCTATAAAAGTATTTAGCATGGGTTCAAAGGCAGAAGGATCTTTTTCTTGAAGAAGAACTCTTAAATTTTTATACACCAATTCCTGAAAATAAAAATATGACACTTAAGTATTTAATTTAAATTCTTCCATAAACTTTTAATTTGAAAAATAAAGATGTAAAGAAACTCTTGCAAATTTTATATAAAGGGGCTCACCTCAAGGCCCGCATACTACATTGTTGTGCACAGTTCTGTTCCACAATCAATACAATTGCTGAACATTAATACAGTCTGAGAAAATTTTTGAAAATTATATGAAAGAGTAAAAAAATAAGTTAACCCTTAACTGGTATGGCAGGGTCAAATTTGACCCTATTGGAAATTCTTTTGTAATTTTCGGAAAAACTAGGCGATATGGCAACATACCATTTGAGGTATTCTTTCAAGGCGTGCAACTGCTTCAGTTCCGCTATCAGTCGCCCGCAAGCAATTAGTGGCTCCACGTGAATATTGTGAATTGGGTCAGATTTGACCCTGCCATACCGTTAAAGGATAATTTCTCGTTTTCGGGTAAGAAGCACAATACTGTTATTTTTCCAGAAAAAAATACAATTTTGTTTGTTCTTTCAATTTAGAGTTGTGATCGAAGTATAATATGTCGAACGTGCGTGACAAAAGGGCGCCTTTGACACAAAAGGAAATTGAACATATTGCTGAAACTTTATGGGATACCGACAACGACCTTTCCGATGCAGAGACGATTGTTAGTGATCACGATACGGATAGTGACTACAATGCTGATAGTGAGAGTGAAGATGAAGCTGTTGATGGCAGTGATAGGCACTCTGTCGAAGAAGTTAGCTTATCTGTTGAAAGTGAAATTGTTGGGGATGAAAGTGGCTATTTCTACGGAAAAAATAGAAAAAAGTGGGCGAAAACGCCACCTGCGTCTAGCCGTACTCGCGTCACCAACATAGTGTCGCATATTCCTGGCCTTTCGGGACCATGTCGGACCAATAAGCCAACTACACCCTTGCAGGCGCTCAGTTTTTTTCTCGATGGATACATTATAAATGAAGTTATCGCAAGAACGAATGAGAAAATAACTGAACTGCAGGCAACCTATGGCGATCAGGCCTTGTCATGTCAGTTTATTAATCATGTCGATGAAGTAGAAATGCGAGCATTTCTCGGTCTTCTCTATCTAGCTGGAGTGTTCAAGTCGAGTCACGAGGACATAAATTCGCTTTTTGCAACAGATGGAACAGGTCGTGACATTTTTCGTGCAACAATGACTCTAAAGAGATTCAGTTTCCTGCTAACAGCCTTAAGATTTGACAATCCAGCCACTAGACGACAACGTATTGAAGACGGAGATAAACTTGCTGCAATTTCAAATTTGTTTTACAGATTTATTGGAAACTGTAAGATAAACTATTCTTGTGGGGAATACGTAACCGTGGACGAAATGTTGGTTGGATTTCGGGGAAAGTGTAGGTTCCGTATGTTTATAAAAAGCAAGCCTGTGAAATACGGACTAAAAATATTGTGTTTGTGTGACGCTCGTACACATTATTTGATCAATGCTTTTGTATATACGGGCAAAGATGAAAATAGGGCAAATCCAAAGAAGCTATCTATTCCAACCCAAACTGTGCTAACTTTGATTGAACCAATAGCAAATTCGAACCGTAATATTACAGGGGACAATTGGTTCACGTCACTAGAGCTGGTTGAAGAATTGCAACGCCAAAACTTGACATACGTAGGTACTATTAGACGGAATAAAAGGGAGTTACCTAAAGAGTTCCTAGCTAGTAAGCAACGTGAACCACTTTCCTCGCTTTTTGGATTTACTAAGGATATAACAATTGCGTCATACGTTCCAAAAAGAAATCGCTCAGTTTGCATGATGTCTACAATGCACCATAATAACATGGTCGAAGAAGGAGCAAAGAAATTACCAGACATCATCTCCTTTTATAACCTAACGAAAGTTGGCGTTGATGTACTGGACCAAATTTGTGCCAATTACAAAGTAGGAAGACGTACTCGGCGTTGGCCTCTAACTTTGTGGTACCGAATGATGGACATCTCCGCCGCAAATGCAGGCATAATTTATAATGCTGCTAATCCAAATAATGAGATGGTTCGTAACCGTTTCCTTATTGATTTAGGGAGAGAAATGATCAACGAACACTTAGTTCGAAGAAGTCAAATGAAAAACATTCCTCGGGAATTGAAGGTAACCATAAGGCGAATCAGCAATATCCCAGATGAGGCCCCACGAAGCATAGATAACCCTCAACGTCGACAACCTAAGCGTGCCAGATGCTTCTTATGCCCTTACAGTGACAACAAACATCCAATTGTATGTGACGAGTGTAGCAGGCATATTTGCAAAGACCATTGCAAAACGTCCAACATGTGTACAAATTGCTCCGAACAATAAAATACTGCGCAAAATGTAGTTGTCAGAATTTTTGTTTATTATGTTTTTTCATGTTTTTAAGTATTTTTCCCTAGGTTTAGGTTTGTTTTGATTAAAACAATTCCGTTTAAAATTATTTTTAATTTTTTCTCTATTTTTTTTTACAGATAAGAAAAGCCATGTTAATTTTTATAAGTTTAGCCAGAAGTAGGCCAGATATTATTAAAAAGTATATGTAAACATTATTATTTATAATAAAAAGGATTTATATTCGATCTGAATGAAAATTTTTCTGTTTTCTATTTGCTGCATGCAAAAAAAGGCACAGGGTCAAATCTGACCCCGCCATACTTTAAGTGTAATTTTAAATCACCATACCAGTTAAGGGTTAATTATACTTCGCTTCATTCCATCAGTCTAGAACACAATGGCATCACTGCTTTGCTGTGACTCACGCACCAGTTAAAAGAAAATAAAACCAAATCCCATCCGGTCACACCCGGTCTGGCTTCATTCTTGCTTTTAGTGTCTTACGCATTAGTCGCTATAAAGTGTTTCTTGTGTTAGTGCTCAATAATGCCGAAAAGAAAACATAATTTATCAGAAATTGTAAGACAGCTATGAGACCTTCAAAATGCTGTCACAGAATTATCAGCTAACAACTCCTCATGTAAGTAATTTAATCAATTGTTACGGTTATTGGGATTTTTCCAACGCAAATATAACATTACTCATCACTTAGTTAATATAAATTTCGGCTGACGGTGTTTTTGTTTATTTGTTTACAAAATTATAAGGTTAACATTGCACTTTAGATATTTTATGAGATAACTTCCTAAGGGTGTGTAGGGATTTACCTTTTTAAAGGCCGTACCACACAATATTTTGCCGTATTTTCAATAAGTAAAATACACAGACTTAATTAATAAATGGTGTGCAAGGATTTACCTCATAGAGGCCTTGTATCACAAAATTGATAGATGTTTACGTAAATATGAATACATATCGATGGTATAATGAAAATAGTTATGTAATCGTGTGTAAGGATTTACCTTTTATAGGCCTTATAACACATTTTATTTTAACAAGCAGATACAAAAATAAATTTTGTAAGTAATTTAATCAATTTTGTTACTGTTATTGGGAATTTTCCTAACGCAAATATAACATTACTCATCACTCACTTAATATAAATTTTGGCTGACGGTGTTTTTTGTTTTTCTTTACAAAATTATAAGGTTAGCATTGCACTTAGATATTTTATGAGATAATTACGTAACGGTGTGTAGGGATTTACCTTTTTAAAGGCCCTACCACACAATATTTTGCCGTATTTTCAATACGTAAAATACACAGACTTAATTAATAAATGGTGTGCAAGGATTTACCTCATAGAGGCCTTGTATCACAAAATTGATAGATGTTTACGTAAATATGAAGACATATCGATGGTATAATGAAAATAGTTACGTAATCGTGTGTAAGGATTTACCTTTTATAGGCCTTATAACACATTTTATTTTAACAAGCAGATACAAAAATAAATTTTGTAAGTAATTTAATCAATTTTGTTACTGTTATTGGGAATTTTCCAACGCAAATATAACATTAATCATCACTCACTTAATATAAATTTTGGCTGACGGTGTTTTTTGTTTTTCTTTACAAAATTATAAGGTTAGCATTGCACTTACATATTTTATGAGATAATTACGTAACGGTGTGTAGAGATTTACCTTTTTAAAGGCCCTACCACACAATATTTTGCCGTATTTTCAATACGTAAAATACACAGACTTAATTAATAAATGGTGTGCAAGGATTTACCTCATAGAGGCCTTGTATCACAAAATTGATAGATGTTAACGTAATCGTGTGTAAGGATTTACCTTTTATAGGCCTTACAACACATTTTATTTTATTAAGCCGATACAAAAATAAATTTTGCAGATTAGAATTCTAACGATTTACATTATAATGTTTTGTGCAAGGATCGACCTTTTCATAGACATTTTCAACACGAATGTAATGGTAAAAATCTGTGTTTAATAAAATCTGTGTTTTTCTTATAATATATTGTAGATATAGCATTCGAATTTTTATTTATTTTAATTTTTTACATAACAATGTGTAAGGGTTTACCTTATTTATAGGCCTTACAACACATTATTTTCTTTAAGCAAGCTGGTACAAATAATTTGCGGAATAAAATCTAACGACTTGCTTTACAATGTTTTGTGCAAGTATTGATCTTTTTATAGACCTTTCTGGAACGGTATATGGTATCTGTGATATTCTTGTGATATATATCGTGGATATAGCATCGGATTTTCGTTTATCTTAATTTTTTATTTATTTATTGGTTTATTTTCTTCCTTATTTCACTTTTTGGTTATCAAAACTGAATGAGGAAGTAAAGTTGCTAGCCCCCAGTGAGGATATTAAAAAAGACTCCTACCTAGAGCATATACAAACTTGTTTGGGTAAGGGTTTAAGTGCCTTCGGAGCTGTTTTTAACCAGATCTTAAAAATGCCGACAAACAGCATTACGGATTGTGTTGGACCTTTGGCAGATGCTGCGAAGCTCCTTACACATTCTCAATATTTAATATCTCTCCATCGTCGACATGAGCTAGTACCTAGGCTCAATCCTGAAATGAGGAAAATAGCCAAGGTTGGTCCAGTAGATCAAGATCTTTTTGGAATGGATCTTGCCAATAGGTGTAGAACTGCACAGGCTTTAAAGAAATCTAGTTTTGACTTAAAAGCACCGTGTAATTCAAATAAGAAAGGCTTTATATCCTCATTTTTTCTAGTACCAAAGTCTAGTGGAGGAAACAGATTTGTTTTAAATTTGAAACGATTAAATTCTTATATTACAGCTCCACATTTTAAGTTAGATGATTACAGGTCTGTAAAAAGTTTAATTACTTCAGGTTGCTACATGGTCTCTCTAGATTTAAAGGATGCTTACTTTGGAATACCAATCAATAAACAACATCGTAAATTTTTTAAATTTCAATACAAGGGAAAAATGTTTCAATTTAACGTTTTACCTTTTGGTTTATCAGTCGCGCCATATTTATTCACAAAAATTTTAAAACCTGTTACTCAATATTTAAAAGTTAGAAATATTCTTATTCTTAACTACTTGGATGATTGTTTATTGTTAGGGAGTACAAAATCAGAATGCAATAATAATCTAAAAATTACAATTGAACTGTTTCTAGAATTGAGTTTCATAATTAATTATAAGAAAAGTACGCTCATTAGAACTCAACAAATAACGTTTTTAGGGTTTATCTTTAACAGTGTTGATATGTCATTGTCTCTAACTCAGGTAAAAATTACCAATACAATAACAATAATTCGGTCAATTTTAAAGTTTCAAACTTGTAAAATCCGTCGGTTTGCGAGAATTATTATTTCTCTAATATCGATTTGCCCTGCAGTTAAATACGGTTACCTCTACACCAAAATCCTCGAACGGAAAAAATATTTAGCTTTAAAAAAAAAAAAAAAAAGGTGGGGGCTATAATAGACATTTATTAATTGATAACGATATTCGAACTGAATTACATTGGTGGATATCAGCCATACCACAAGCAAAAACATCTTTGCAGCAATCTACATATCAAATGATAATTTATTCGGATGCTTCCTTGTCTGGATAGGGAGCTTGTTGTGATGCAGAAAAAATTCATGGTTTTTGGTCAGAAGATGCAAAAAAGTTTAATATCAATCATTTAGAATTACTTGCTGCCCATATGGGTCTTTAAAGTTTTGCTAAACATAAAAGATCTTGCTCAATACTTTTAAGAATTGACAACACCACTTCTATCTCTTATATCAATATAATGGGAGGCATAAAGTATCCTAAGCTAGCCTATTTAGCCCGCTGTATATGGCAGTGGTGTGAGACTAGAGATATCCTTATTTTTGCATCCTACATAGAATCAAAAAGTAATTCAGTAGCAGACGCGGAATCACGTTCGCTAACTATTGATACGGAATTCTCGTTAAATCAAGCAGCATATAACCAAATAGTGGAAACATTTGGCAAACCGCAGATTGACTTATTTGCTTCAATATCTAATGCTAAATGTCCAAAATATGTGTCATGGAAGAAAGACCCCGATTCATTCGCTATAGACGCTTTCACTTTAAATTGGAGCAATTACAAATTTTATGCTTTTCCTCCGTTTTCTTTGGTTATGAGAGTACTTAATAAAATAATATTAGATAGAGCAGAAGGAATTGTGGTGGTTCCTCTTTGGGAAGCTCAATGTTGGTATCCAGTTTTCTTTAAAATTTCTTCTAAAACTTCTAAAATTTGGTCATACTGTCAAGAAAACCTATTGCTCTGTTTTGGTGCATCTGATAAAGATGTTATGCAATTTTTGTTAACAGAATATGAAAGGGGAAGTAGTTACTCCACTTTAAATACATTCCGATCGGCTATTTCTCTAACAGTGTCAAATATTAAACAATCTGAAGCTCTTAATAGATATCTTAAAGGTATTTTTAAATTGAGGCCTTCATTTCCAAAATATACTAAGACTTGGAATCCCGATAGCGTTCTGGAGTATGTGTCAACATTATATCCGTTGGAAGATCTTACATTAGAGCAATTGTCGCTTAAGTTGGTTACCATAATATCTTTATGTACTGCACATCGAGTTACTGAGAACTATTAACAGTATTCATATTAATAACATTTCCAACTTCGATGATCGAATTGAAATAATAATTACAGAATTGCTAAAAACTTCAGCACCTAATAAAAATCAACCTAAACTTTGTCTTCCGTTTTTCTATAATAAACCAGAACTTTGTGTAGCTTCCACTTCACTACATTATATTAATATCACAAAACCCTTAAGGGGAAATATAACGCGTCTATTTATAACTTACATGAAACCATATCGGGCTGCCTCTACCCAGACCCTCTCAAGACGGATAAAATCTGTTCTGAAGATGAGTGGTATCGATGTAAGTACCTTTACCCCATACAGTACCAGGCATGCGTCATCTTCGGCAGCGCTTAGATGCGGAGTTTCAATCGATACTATAAAAGCTACTGCAGGATGGTCTAAAAATTCAGAAATATTTTTTAACTATTATAATAGACCAATCGAAACCCCCGCAGAATTTGCTAGAAATATTTTTAAGTTATAAGAAATATTTTGTTCGTAGAAGTAAGTTTCATTGTTAGGATTAGTTACCTCATTACCTAAGAAGTAAAATATAGTATCTGTTTAATTGTTCATATTGGTTAGCTGCTATATATTAAAGATTAGTACTTAAATTGTATGATTTATTAAAGCCTAGTCGATGATGTAAACTCTCTAAACAACTGCCATTGTGTTCTAGACTGATGGAATGAAGCGAAGTATAATTTGAGATTAAACGACTTACCTGTAAGGAAGTTCAATCATAATTATACGAGCTTCATTCCATCAGTCTAGAACAACCCACCCCTCCGGAGGTTCATCTTTCCACCCCAATTACATAATCGACTTTCACTAACGCAAGAATGAAGCCAGACCGGGTGTGACCGGATGGAATTTGGTTTTATTTTCTTTTAACAGGTGCGTGAGTCACAGCAAAGCAGTGATGCCATTGTGTTCTAGACTGATGGAATGAAGCTCGTATAATTATGATTGAACTTCCTTACAGGTAAGTCGTTTAATCTCAAATTTTTAATGACTGAATTAATTTTTAAGACTTATTTATTTTAAAATCAACCCAATAAGTACATACCTGTTTTTCTTTGGTCTTAATCAAAGTTAGGTTCTTTCTCCATGCACGATCCACATGCCATGTACAATATAAGCTGAAAAATAAACATCAATAATTAAAGTTATATTATAATGTGAAGAATGCAATTAAACATACCGGAAATGTGTTTCAGTCATTACTTTTGACCATGCATTATAATACACATCTGCCATGTCAGACATGAAAACTTTTGCTTCAATAAGGCCACTTTCTTTCTTAACACATTCAAAGAATAAAGACATTATAGTCTCATCGCTTCTATTGGAGATACAAAAACAACAAGGAAAGCCTTGACGTAGGTCATCAAGGACTAATAATGTATGAAGCTCAAATTGGTAGCTGTTAACACCATGAGTTCCATCAACACAAATACAGTCACTTCCAAACTTCTTCAATGTGGTGAGTTGACCAGTGTTCATAATGATTAAAACAAAATCATCACTTTGCAGCTGGGGGTACTCATCTGATGTCACATCTTGAGGCTTATAAAATAAAACACAGGTGTTTCTCATTTCATTTACCCAAGATTCTAGGCTAACAGCATCATTTTGATGTCTTACTGTAGTAGAGCGAAGGTTAAAAGTGGCCTCAATATTATACAGATCCTTTTTTGTCAAAAGGTGCTTTCTTTGTAATTTATCTGCATCTGAAATTCCATCTCTCACTTCATCTAAAACCGCTTCAAATGGAATTTTTGCAGCTAGTTTCGTAGCAATTGACTTTCTTTCTAGGGATGACAAAAATAAGTGCCCAATTGTATTTTGGTGACCAACATGAGTTTTCACGAAATATGCTACATATTTTCCATCACTTTGGACAACTTCTTTTATCATAGCAGGACAGTATCCATTAATTTTATTGCTACCTTGTGTTTTAAGGTGTCTGTCGCCTTTACCTCTTGAGGTGAAAAATCCCGATCGGTGGCATATGTAGTTCACTATTCCTGCCTTTTTTCCTTTTTCTATACCTTTCTTCCTAACAAAACTAGCGTTTGTTTCATGCTCTATTTTATTCTTCCAAGAAATAAAGTTATCATGGTTGGAAAACTCTATTACATCATATTGCATAGTAACGCTATGAGAAGTTTCATAATGTTTAATAAAGTCCTTTTTATAAGTGGCACTATAATCACACAGTGTACATTTTTGTTTATTTTTTGGAGTTTCTGCAGAAACCGAGGTAGAAACTGACACATTTGAGTGTACTTTTTTCAGATGAAAGTTTAAATTTCGCTTATAACTAAATTTTCTATCACAGTATGTACATTTGTAGACGGTGCCTTTTAAAACTTTTAAAGGCGCAATTAAATCCAATTTGTCGGGATGAAAACTTTTTACATGTCGTCTTAGCTCACTTAAACGTTTATAAAATTTTCCGCATTCCACACACTTAAAGCTTTGCACACCGGACATTTTCACAACAAAATAAAATGTTCAAAAAGAAAACAGAACTGTGAACGATAGAAATACTCGAAAATTTATCGCAACCAACAATACACATAAACCTCATTGACACATTCGGAAATATAATACAAATGAACTGCGCAAGTCTGCACATAAGAGAAGGTCTCCCCCTAGACGCTAGTTAAGTTTTGTTAATTTGTATTATGTATATAGTATGCTTCTTGTATAAGATCTGTATTTTTGAAAACTGTTTTTTTTTAGACAAAAATAAACGTTTAACAGGTTGACTGCGTTCACAAAATATGTAAACCTCTAAACTGTGCATTACCGGTCCCCCGGGACCGGTGGCTTGGCGCAAACACGGTGCGTTACCGACCGTCGGGGACCGGTAATGACGTAATTATTTTTTTTATTTCTACAGTTTTACAATATAAATTATAAGAGTTTTAAGATCAATTATTAAAAGTAAAAACATTTAAAAACTTACCATTGTCATTCGTTTTTTGATCAGGTTTCCTGTTAAGAATATTTTTGAAGTGTCAAGACAGCTACTATTTTTTTACAGATTTAGATTAAAAGAGTAAATGATACAAAACTTCTTAATATTTTATTAGTGTAAATGATATTTGAAAACAAAAAATATGTCCTAAACTAAATAATATGTTATTAGTTATTAAACAAAAAACAATAAAGTTTCAGGAAATTAAACAATTTGTTCTTAATTATTGAACAAAAAACAATACAGTTTCAGAAAAATAAACTATTTTTTATGAATGCTATTAAAGCAAGATAAACACATTCCTGGTTGACCAGGACATTCATTGCAATAACTTGTTACTTTTGTCACCATATTACTTGCCTGTTTGCTTGAATGTGTTTCTCTTAATTTATGATAGCATCCTTGGCATTGTCTTCTCCTTTTCTTTCCTGGTCCTGATGGTTTAACAAAAGTATGGATAACTCTTTTGGGAGTAGTGGTGTTTTCGTATGCAACTGGAGTAACAAGTAACTCTTGTGCCAATCTTTTTCTAAATTCCATTATAGATAACTTTGTGGAACAAGTAATATTGTTATAAACAATCCAGGCATTTGCAATAGATGTTCCGAGCAAAAATTCAAAAGCTAGTTTACGGTACCATTTTAAACTTTTTCTTAAAACGGAATGATACGAACTCATCTGATCACTAAAGTCTACTCCTTTTTTTGCTTGATTGTAATCAATAATTGCCTTTGGTTTCATCACAAGCTCACGTTGCCAGTTCCGCTTTCCTGTTGGTTTTAAGGTAGTTGTATGGGTTGGATCAGTACTTAACATCAGAACTGGCCATTTGTCCATCCATCTTATAATACGTAACGAGTTGTTCTGAGCACCCCAAATTTCTCCTTTTTTCATTTTTTTAGGTATCGTTTTGGGAATACCTCTTCTGTTAGACCTCAGGGTTCCACAATAAATTATTTTTTTTGAATAACGATTTGGCTAAAGGTAAACTGGTAAAGGTATCCTAAAAAGTAAAACATGATCGAGAATTCTTAATCAGTCAGTCACATTAAATTTGTTTAAACATGCATCTTAAAAATTCTCATATTAATTTTGTAATTTTCCATCATCTCAATTAAGTACCTACCCATGTACATACATTGATTTTATTTAGATTTAGTGCAATTCCGTTATCTGTGATGGCAACAACGACGTATCAACAATCTGTAATGATAAGTATTCATTTAAAAATGGTAATGAAGATCTATACTACCGAGAAAAAAAATCTAATTAAATAAAACCAGACTAAACATATTTAACCTACACTTAAGACCTAAAACAATAAATTTGTGCTTAACAAGCTCAAATCCCTAATCCTTCAAAAATCCTCACAATGCTTTAACAATCACATTGCTGTCACGTGCCTTACAGAAAATGAATCGGCAGTCTGCACGAAATATGATATCTTTGCATAGCAACCGAAAATGAGTTGTTATGACATGAAGTTACAGTATCGGGTAGAATGTGTCAATTGTTTCAATGTTTCCAATCATTGTTTGGAAACATCACAGTGAGTCAATTCAAATGATTCGAAACATTCAAATGAGTCATTTCGCCCATCACTAATATCAATTAAAGATTATTTTAAACTATGTTAAAGTGTAATTAGTTAAATGTGATATAGGTTTGTTTATTTTATTTATTATGCATTTTTCTATACATTACAGTAATCTAAACATTCTAATAATCTGACATCCTCTGGTTTTCAATAGTGCCTGATTAGTGAGTCTCTACTGTATATACAACAAAAACTAAATCCGAGTTAAAAGTTAATATTAAAACTAAGGTAAAAAGTATCAGCATATCTCGTAACCAAGAAAAACAAACAAATAAGGAACCATTGCCTTCCACCTTTTATGCCTAGGATAGCTGCAGCTTCAATTGTGGCTGAAAACCCATAAAAATAAGAATAAATAAAAATAGTGTAACACAGTATCTAAAAGTGACTGCAAAATTTTATAAGATATGAATGTATCTTACTAGTAAAATGAGAATAGAAAATGAATAAAATGGAGATTTTCGTATTTAGTAAAAATTAATAATGTAAAATAAGCTCATTGGTTATAGTATGCTATTATTTATAACAGACAACATCCATTAAAATACTTACCTAGTATCAACACGAGGGCAGAATCACAAGTGGAACAGCAATCTATAATAAAACATAAAGTGATATAGTATTGTCTGACAAAAATAAAATAACAAATAAAAATATTAGGGTGTAACGAGTCCGTTACTTAAATACCCATTTACTGCTTTGTCACTGGAATCCTTTAATTTAATTACAAATTAAATTCATTTGGAAATATTCTTAAACCAAACATTTGAATAACTTCGGTAAATTTTATTTTTAAAAGTTGGCAATAAATCACGCCCTCTGCCTACGGCTCTGATCGTCGTAACAGCTTCAGCGCCATCAGACCGGCACTTGCTTGGAAGTCCGTGAATTGAACAGACGTGTTCAAGGCGACTGAGAGTGCCACGTTTCAGAGTTTGGTTTAAGTTTTATTTTATTTCGAAGAAGCTATTATTTTGTGGAAGAAAAACAGTTGGTTATTTTATTTTGTTTTGTTTTTGGTGAAAATACATTAAGTTGGGATCACTCTCAGTCGGTGAGTTAAATTACAAATAAATTATATGTAAAAACACGTCATATCATCCGCCATTGTTGGTAAAATTTAAATCTACTTATAATCCTCTCTCAAAATATAGTCTGATCCACCTATCTATCTATCTGCTATCTTCTATGTACTATTTCATTCATTTCATAAATACCTAAACAGATTACAAGTAATAAATTTTTATAATAACATCAAATTTTATTTCTTTACGAGGATGAAAGCCAACAATTATCTATTTCAATTCCATACCGTTTAAACCGGCTAATATTTCCTTGTTTTTTGTCCCATTCTATGATCTATATAGCTTCCGTAAAAATCATCTATTTAATATATTCGTTAAAACACTGTCAAATCTAAATTCCAAGGTTATTTTTTTTTCAGAAACCATAGTTTTTGCGTCAATTTAAAAGCAACTTTGACCTTTCTTGGTTCTTTTTACTTTCTTGTATGAACAAAGGATTTGTAGTAACACAACTGTGTTTTTTTAGCCTACGTCCGGAATCCAGTGCAGGTCTGGGAAGAAAAAACTTTTTATTTAATTTTTGGGAATTGGAATACAAGAAGTAATTTTTATTTAATGGGTTAAGAAGAATTTCAAGGACTTAATTTAAAAGTACCTCCTTTTTTTATATGGTGTCCAGGTTTGGCGTATCACCCACCTGCGACTAGTTCTCCCAGAGGATCTCGAGGGAAACCTGCAGAAACTAACAGGAAGAACTAATTTTTTTTTCTATTTAAATATTTGTAGCAACTTTTTAACGCCCTCTTCAAGGTTTAACTTTTGTTTCACTTTCAATTTTTTTTTCAAAATATATCCTTAATAATAATTACATTCATTTTTTCTAAAATAATAGTCATTGTAAATTTAGTAAAACATTTATTGTCCACCAAGGGTTGAGATTGTAACTCCCCTGGAATCTCTCGTTATCAGGTTATAGTGTGCACACATATCCGGAGAGGTTTATTTCATTTATTTGATAATTGTAACGTTTATATTATTATATATTTCATTTTATATTATATACTTAACTATTGCATAACCTTAGTCAAAATTTCACATTATCAGGTACATTAGAGGGGAAATTGTTTTATCATTATATTCAGGGTTTTCATTGTAAATATAGATAAGTTAATTGTATATAAGAGGTGTTGGGTTATATTGTTATATATAAGGGTTTAAAATAATTTGTACATAAAATAGGTATTTATTAAAGTTGGGTTAAAACAATTTAAGATTTCACTTGGTACCTATCCTTTAATATTTCAGCAATACAAGATATCTCGGAAGAAACCATTTAACTTCCTGGCGCCCAAACATTCAGTAGAGCAACTTTATCTTTCATCTGTTTATTTCTTGGTAGATTTCTTGTCATTAGTTCTTATATCTTACGGTCACTGTAGGGCATGCAAATTGGCCTAATCCCTCTTGAGTGTCAAGTGGTCATTCTCCTGCATAGTCGCTAGCCAACATTATTTTTGTTATATTTAAATATTCATATTTACACGTTATTTATTTCTTTTATATAATTTATTTCTATCTAATCCCTTCCATCTTCTGTTATTCCAGATATTAATCCGTTGGTGTATCAAGGTACATTTTAGAGTTTACCCTATTGCTACACTGTAGATTGTTGTTACATTTCCCTACTCTCACCCTTCTTATTACATTGTTTCACTAGAAACAATTCATTCTTGTTATATTGGCGCTCCAGCCAAATCATTTTTGTTACAAGGGGAATATTGAATGACTTCTGATAATCCGTAAAAAAAATGAAAGATAACATATTTTTAGTTGAACAGTAGAATACTTTATTTTGATAATAAAAATAACCATGTATTTAAATTGGTGTTAATATTTTATAAAGCAATATGAAAGTTTACGGAAAATGCAAGAAATTATGCTACAAAAAATTTAAAATGGAAACGCACAGTAAAATTCAACTAATTTTAAAATATAAAGTACTTAGATATTACAGTTTTATAATAGTGTCCCCAGTATCCTTCTTACAGTTATTTGTGCATGCTGTGTTAACCAAATTCCCTTTATATATTACTCCCTACATTCAAAAATGTGGTATGTTTTTATTTAAAACCTGCCTGAAAATAATGTATAGTTCCAAATTTGAATATTGTATTTCCCCAATAATTAAAAGTTATTCAGTGTACAAATCCTAATTATAAATAAAACAAAATATTAATTATATATAAAACAAGATGGATTAAAATAAACAAAAAAGTACCTACAACTTGTCAAACTCTTTTTACCTGATTTTTAAATGAAGCCAAGGAGACACCAAATATTTCTAAATTGTTCCTATTTATAATTTTCAGTGTTCGCTCAATGAGTTCATACCATAATTTGTATAGTGAAAAGGTATATAAAACAGATCAACATATCTGAGACTTGTGGAGGGAACACATAAGCTAATAGATTGGAGAAGTTCAGGAAAACAAATTTAACTATTTATCAATTTAAACATAAATACTAAATCTGAGTTATCTCGACTGGTTTTTAATAAATTTATATTTGTTGAGTGTTTTTAAAATATCTGTATAATCATGATTAATAATGTTTATATGCACAATATCTTAAAAATTTGTTCTGCAATCTCTACAATGTAGTAGAATGAACTTGGTATTGTGGAGACCATACAATAGATGCTTATTCCACTTTAGATTTAACCAAAGCATAATAAACCATTCTTAAAGCTCAAACATATATAGTCTCAGAGAGTTGAGAATAATAAAGTCTAAAGATTTTAATGAATTAACTGTTACATCATTTAATGTTGTACAAAAGTAGAAATCGAAACACCAAAAATAAACTTATTATAAACTTAAATTGTGGCTTAGTCCCCAAAATATAGGAAATGACAAATACTTCTGTTTTACATTCAAACTTAACTTAAATACTACCAAAAAAATTAAAAAAAATTGTTTTTAAACAAATTAGGTGGTTTATTTGACAATTTATTTATTGAAATAATGCATATTCGTAATGTACGCAAAAAGTGCATACAAGTTCAAAAAGAAACGTTGAAATACATAAAAAAGGAACAGAGATACAGTTAACAGCGCCTTCCCCTTCCCTTCAGCTCCCGAGAGTTTCAAAGCCGACCGATTTTACATACATTTTGAAGCTTTGTGGAGGATTCCATTAAAGGGCAATAATTTTAAAATTTAGTACTTTAAAACTATAATGTATATTCTTTTAAATAGCGCTAATTAGATTTCTTAATTGTTATAAACAAAGGTGCTATGAATTAAATAAAAAAAGAGGCTAACTTTGTACCAAATTATTTTAGGACAAACTTTTTTTTATTTAAATTTGTGAAAAAATTTAAGCTTTTTAAATATGTAAAAATAATATTTTTACAGTTAATGGTTAAAAAGTTATTCTAATTGTTTATAAGCAAAAAATCGACATGTTTTTGCAAAATTATTTTGCAATATTTAAAATTAATTTTCCTATTTTTTTTTAATGTAAATAATAAAACAAGTCTTCTTCTACCAGAAACAACCCTTACAATTTCTAAAACTGTATAAATTTCTGACTTATATTGTTGCAAAAAATGTTAATTTGGGATAAACAAATAAAATAACTTTTAAACTATTGGACCGATCACTTTGAAATTTTAACCCTATTTTAAGCACTATAAGACACATCATTCCATGAAATATAAATATTATAAGTTTATTTTCAAAAAAGTTATTAACATTTATAAAAAACCGAAATGTTTGACTTATTTTGCAACTTTATAAACAACAAATAAGGATAGAAACATTTTGAAAACGCCATTTTGAAGGTTTTTATATAACTTATAAGTTTCCTCTCTTCTAAAATTTGTTTAAATTGCTTCACTTTTTGCTGATAGACGAAAAAAGCAAAAATTTTCCGTTTTTTGAACTTAATTTGTTAATAACTAATTTAGTCCACAAAATCGACTGCAGGAAACATATAGGTTTTTGTTACAGAGGTCCACACTACTCAAAACAACTGTCGTTTGCCTGGCCGGACGAATGTCAAAAACAGGGTACTATTTTGCTTATTTCCCTGGCCTAATATTGTTAAAGCCTCGAACAGAAATATTTACCTCTTTGACCGTAAGATTTAATTTATCACACAGTTCCTTTGTTATGAAACTAGACTGCGCGCCGCTGTCTAGTAATGCACGAGCAGTGTGCATATTGCCATATGAATCCGCTACCTGGACATAAGCAGTTGACAAGAATACGTGATTTACAGAACTACAAGCAGATAATACCAATTCACTGTCATTTGGTTTATTACCAGTTTCAGATTGGTGAAAGGAAATATTTGACTGATTTGTTTCCGATGAGGTCGCTCGTTCACGATGTAACAAAGTATGATGTTTTCCTCTACATTTCGTACAAGTTCCACGTCGACAAACATTACTATGGTGTCCCTTTTTTAAACAATTAATGCATAATTTTAGCATTCTTACCTTTTTGTCGCGATCAAGTATCGATAATTTGAGAAATTGTTTACAACTTTGTAAGTAATGATTGTCTCCGCATATAGCGCATACTCTAATATCACTCGAGTGTTCAAGTGTAAGAAACCCCCTGGAAATTTTACGCTTCTCCGTCTGATTTTGTTCAATCATTTCTAAAGTGTCAGCCCTGGATTGAATAAAAGATTTTATATTCTGAAAATTAGGTTCTTCCAGGTCTGTTTTAGCATTTTCCCATTCGCGAAGAGTAACATGGTCTAACTTTGTAGTAATTAAATAGACTAGT
>CAKJVB030000185.1:9947-25647 GCA_918026665.1 Diabrotica balteata | reverse complement strand
CCTTACTCTTAACTCCCCTCTGGCACTTTTCGCGTGCATTCCATTGGTTTGGTGGCCACCTATCCTCCCCCTCCGCAAAAGCCTCGCGCCAGACTGGTCGGTGAAGCGACCGTCCAGCGCAAGTCATTCGCGGTTCGGGCGACCAGGATGCCCTCCCTCCATGATGGAACTAGCAAGACAGAACCAGTTGGCAGTTACGAGCAACGCCAAACATTCTTCCTTTCATCAATTCATTCATTCAATACACACATTCGTTCAAAACTCACATTTAAAACAAGGAGGCAGTCGGCTTAGGTTAGGTGTAAAGGGTCCTCCCCCGCTAAACTGCCTCAGGACGTATACGGTAGAACAAGGAAAACATAAATCAAAACATAAACAAAACAAGAAACACAAGAGGCACTCAGTCTGAGTCGGGTGTAAAAGTCCTTTCTTTACTGAATGTCTCTTAAGACGTGCACAAATAAAATTATAGTAAAAACGGTAAAATGTATAAATAAAATTGGTAAATAAATAAATAAATAAATAGATAAATAGATAAAACAGAATAAATAAAATAAAATAAAATAAGGACAGTCAACGTAGTTTGGATGTAAAGGGTCCTCCCCCGCTGACTGCCTCACGTGACATATACACGTTTAAAAAATAAATAGTAACGATCGGTCATCCCGCCTGCAAACGCCTCTCTTTCTCCTCTTTGTGTTTGATTGTCTTAGTAACAAAAGCAATGACCAGGTCGAAGTCTCTCTTGCTATCGATAACTTTATCGATTAACTCGTGAGGCTCGCCTAGAGAATACCCAAGACCCAGCTGTAGCTCGGTGCGCCCCGCATGATATTCAGGGCAAACGAACACAACATGCTGCGCGTCATCCACCACTCCACACTCGGGACATAGATCGTCCGCGGTCTTTCCTATACGGTGGGTAAATTTCCTGAACGATCCATGCCCCGTCAAGAACTGTGTAAAGTAGTAGTTGACGCGCCGATGCCGGCATTCGTACCACCTCACCACATCTGGAATCAGGTATCTCGTCCAG
Organism: Diabrotica balteata; assembly: GCA_918026665.1. Taxonomy (NCBI): domain Eukaryota; kingdom Metazoa; phylum Arthropoda; class Insecta; order Coleoptera; family Chrysomelidae; genus Diabrotica; species Diabrotica balteata. The sequence goes on along the minus strand of CAKJVB030000185.1, from coordinate 24,611 downwards.
GCCGCCTTCCCGACTTCGGCTGTCCATTCCCTCTGCCACGTCTGTAGACTTCTCGCCCTTTCCTGTGGTCCTGAACCTATTGCTCCATTGCCCCTTCGGTACATTCGGACTCTTTCTCCGGCCAGAATATGCACCGGTACAGAACCAGCCACCACCTGTAAGGCAATGGTTGATACAGTTCTGTACGCGCTGCACACTCTGATCAGAGGTTTTCTTTGAGCCCTAAGAAGCATGTCTTTATACTTTGTCATTCGAAGGACCTCGTGCCATACTGGGGCACCGTATAACACTATGGACAGGATTGATTGTAACATCACCGTCCTTTTTTGGGATCCCGGTCCTCCTATATTTGGCATCAGTTTATTTAGTGTGGAGGTCCTTTTTTCTGCTTTTCGACATGCTTCTTGTACGTGTTGTCCGAATGTAATCCTGTCGTCAAATATTATACCCAAGTATTTCGCTGTCTTTTGGGGTACTATTGCGGAGCCTTTGTATTCAAATAAAATATCATTTCTTTTTCTCGGTCCCCTCAAGATTATGGCTTCCGTCTTCTCTACTGCTAGCTTTAGGTCATTTGTTTCTATCCAGTCCGCGGTCTTTCGTATTGCTCTATTTACTTTTCCTATTATTCCCCAATTCGTATCGTCTTCGACTAGTAAAGCTAGATCGTCCGCGTATGCAATCGCTCTTACTCCACTCTCCTTGTTTGTTTCTAGTACCCCGTTATATAATATATTCCATAGTAAGGGTCCCAGGACTGACCCCTGGGGTACTCCCGCGGTCATCTCTTTCTTCTTTTTTTTCGATATGCATACGGTTCTGTCAGATAGGTAGTCCTTTATTATGTTGGACATATATTCTGGAGCCCATTCGACGATTTTGTCTACTATAAGGCCCCAATTTGCTGAATTAAATGCATTTTTTATGTCCAACAGAACAAGGACCACCCATCTTTTCTTGCTTGTTTTTGCCGCGTCCCTTATCCAGGTCGCGGCATCGATTGTCGATCTACCTTTACGAAACCCATACTGTTGATTTGATAACACTCTCATATCTTCCAACACGCCTTCCAGCCTCCTCTTGATAAGTCTTTCATAGAACTTACCAAGGCAGTCCAGGAGGCATATTGGCCGATAAGAGGATGCTGAACCGGGGGGTTTCCCAGGCTTTAGGAGTAGAACTAGGTTCGCTTCCTTAAAGTCCCTGGGAAACTCTTGTTTCTGCAGTAGGTCGTTACATATTCTTCTGATCAAACCTGGTTTCTCAGTTGCTACAATCTTAATTGCCTCTGGTGGCAGCCCGTCGGGGCCGGGAGCTTTTCCTGTCTTCATTTCCTGACCAGCAATTCGTATTTCTTCTTCTGTGAACTCCTCTACCATTGTTGGAAAGATTTTTATAAAATTTTGGATTTCTTTGGTGGGGAAGAGGAGTTCAGCTGATTCCATCCGCTGGTCCTCGTCGAGTTTATATGGAGCCATAACCTTCAACGTCTTCATGGTAATTTTATATGCGTCGCCCCATATATCATCTTCCAATGCTTTTATCAGGGTCTGCCACTTTTCTTTTTTTTCTTCTCTTATTTTTTTATTTAGGGTTCTCTTTAGATCTTTGTATATTTCTTTCAGCTCGAGGTTGCCCTGGCTTCTCGTGTAATTCCTTCGAGCTCTGAGGCATCTTTCCCGTAGACCTTCTATCTCATCCGTCCACCAGTAGGGGGATTTTTTATTTTCCTGTCTCTTCACGGTGGCCAACTTTGCAGCGTTTTCTAGTGCTCTTCTCAGTTGACCAAGGTCAGAAATCTCTTCCTCATTGATATTTCTGACCTCCGATAGGTATGCGGTTTTATTGAAATAGATTTCCGTGTGACCTATCGGCCGCCTTACTCCCCCTTTTACCTTTATATCGTATTTTATGTACCGGTGGTAGGTGAATAATTGGTCGTCGAGGACATCCCACCCGTGTACTCTTCTGGACAGCCCTTCACTCGCGATCGTGACATCAATGTGTGTTTGGCTGGCCCCCCTCACGAAGGTTGGTTTATCGTTGTTTAATACTTGGAGGCCAGCCTGGGCTATCCATTCATTCCAGAGTTCCCCTTTTTTGTCATTTATGGGGGAACCCCATAACATGGATTTCGCATTTATGTCCCCGGCGATCAGTATTTCATTTTCATTCGTGGCGACGCTCATTATTTCGTCTACGATTGATTTATACCTTAACATAGGGATATTGGGAGATATGTAACATGCCAGGAGGCAGAAATCCCTCAACCTAATGAGGATATGGTTCCCCCCCCTGACGATGCTCCGCACTCCCACATCCCTGTTTCTAATGAGCACCGCCACGTTTTTTCCGTCATCCTGAACCCAACCACCGCCTGAAGTAATCTTCTTATTTGGTTCTGGGACGATGAGCAGGTCTGTTTCTAGATTGCAGGCCTTTGCGTGGACAAGGTCGTGCGCCCGGCGCGCTCTGCCCACGTTCACCTGCAATATCCGTATACCAGGTTGATCCTTGAGGTCCGTTTTGGTTCAGTTCCCTGAGGTCGTTACTGCGTCGGAATCACGTCTCGTCAATAAGTTAAAATAACTACGAACTAAAATAAATAAATAAATAAATATAGATAAAATAGATAAATAAAATAAATAAATACAATTTATATAAGTATAAATAAAATAGTTCATTAAATAAAAAATGTAAATAAAATAAATAGTGTTTGTATAAATAAAATATTTCGTTAAATAAAAATAAATAAGTAAAAATATATTATAATAAATATAAGTAAATAAAAATGGGTTAAATCTGTTCTTCCTCTTGGTTATTTTAAACCAGATTCTGCTAGAGGTGGTCTCCTGTTTCACTGGTGGACTGTATATGGGCTCACCCTCGTTCTCCAAGAGATCACCTCTCGTCTCTTCGTTTTCTTTTTTCTTTTTTTTACACATTTTTTTTGAGGGGCACCCTTTCTCCTCCCCTGCCGTATACCCACGCCCTATAGGCTGGGCATGCCATGCGATCCATGCGATGCCCTTCTTCTTTACACGTAAGGCAGTACGCAGTGCCGCTACACTGCACCGCCGTGTGACCACTTTTAAAGCAGTTGTAGCAGCATGCTACCCTGCTTTCCCCCTTGCACTCATAAGTATTGTGCCCGTATAAGAGGCATTTGTAACATCTTACGGGCGTGTGCTTTTCCATGATCGGGCATGACACCCAGCCTATAATGATTGAGCTATATTTCCTCAATTCTACGGCTTTTGTTGGGGGTACGGCTATAGTAGCCAACTGTTCCCCGTACCTACTGGTCCTTAACGTTTTTATATCTACTTCGTCTTTGGGGATACCTGTGTATGACTTTATGGCGCTATGTAGCCTCTCCTCTGTAACGCCAGGGTCCAACCCCGTTATTGTAAAATGGATTTCCTTTTTACGTATGGCCATGTTCATACCAGACATTCTCGTATCCATTTCTTGTTTCAATTTTTCCGCGGCTCCCTTCCCTTTTAATTTTACGAGGATATCTCCTCCTTCTGTTTTTTTTAGTCTGTCCACTTTTATTCCTATCTTCCCGATATCTATCTTTTGATTCATTTCTTTTAAAACTTCCGTATACTTTTTTCCTCCCGTTTTAATTAGGAGGGCTTCCTCTTGTTCGTTTTTCACCCCTTTATCCATTTCCTTTCCTCTTACTATAATTTCCCAAGTAATATTCTCCCCCCGACCCACGAATTCTAATGACTTCCGAACGTCGTCTTTGTTGATATCGTTGTTGACGATTACTCTGACCGTTTCCGGTTGCTTCTCCCTTTCTTTTATCTGCTTGATGGCCTTCTCGGCCATCTCATACATTCCGTGTCTTTTTATTTTTGTGACGTATGTGTACCACTGGTTTTTTTGACTAGCCATAGAGCTTCTCTTAGCATTTTCGATGTACTCTATACTCCCCTCTTTGCATCCCTCTATAAGTTCAAAGACTTCTTCCCTATATGTTCTTATTACACTTTCTATTCCCCCGTCTTTTACTTCTTTTTTCGTTATTATTAGGCATTCCTTCTTTTCTACTGTTTCTTGTAGGCCCCCCTGTTCCCACTTAGTTTTTTCAAAGACCTTTTCTTCCCATTTCTTTTTATAGATTTTGCCAAAGGCGGCTGAGTCTCCTCCTTTGTTTAGGATCCCAATTATTTTTTCTGTCTCCTTCCTCTGCCTTTCCTGTTCTATCTTCAATTGGCATTGCTCGCATTTTTCCTCTTCTTCCTTTTCTTCTGACACTTGGATTTGGCTGGTTTTATTTTGAATCGTGTTTATTTCCCCCAATAGCTTCTTCATTCTAATTCTTTCTTCTTCTATAGATCCATCCATGTTCAGGATATCGAGCATCTCCCTTATCTTTCTCTGGACCCTCTCTTTGTCCGTTTCTTCGGGGTATTTCTTACTCTCCTCTAATTTCTCTTTCTTAAATTTCTCGTTAATCTCCAAATTATCCCCCTTTCTTTTTTTTACTTGTTGCATTTCAATTCTTTCCTCCTCATCGAACAGGAAAGTTGCCAGGATGCTCTCTCCTGTGTCCTGCCATCCTGCTTCCCCTTGGCTTTCTGTTTTTCTTTTGGCTTCTGCCTTCGCATTTTCTACTGTTTCTGCCGAGGAACCTTCGTCTCCTTTGTTTCCCTCCTCTTTTTCCTTTTCTTCCCTATTTGTTTCCCCTAGAATCTCTTCCCCTACCAGTGTCGAGTGTTTTTGGGCACCCGACCTGTTCATTTTTGGCTGCTTGCTATGCCAATTCAATAGTTCCAGTTCAAATTTTCTCTGCTCTTCTTCTTCTTCTATTTTGCCGTCTTGCGTCTGTTCTTCCCCATTTACGTTTTTATCTATAGCGTTGTCCTTATTCGTTTGCATTTGGTCGTCTTCGCCTTTCATCTTTACATTGTTGGTTTTATTTTGATACATATGAATTCCCACGAGTCGGGACGTGCTATTTGTCTGACACGGCAGTGCGCCCTTACCGCGTTAAGGCTGGATTACTTCAGGAGGTCGCCAGGTATCCTGAAGGGATCGTTTATGATGCTCTAACCCTCACATCTCTCATATCTTTAGCACGATGCCTTCCACCGTGATAGTGGGGATCTTTTATTGAGGTTTACTCCTCTAGGCTTTTGTCACGGTTGCCTCCGGACGCAGTAGCAGTCTGTGTAAACAGGCTACTTTTAGTTTCTACGTAACTGCTGCCTCCACTGTTACGTGGGAATTGAAAACAGGACGTATGATGGAAAAGGGTAATAGGTAGGGTAAACATGTCGGCTACTCCTATGAGATGTGTTGAGTAACCTCCACACACTGGGGCTAGTAGAAACACATCTATTTAGGAAGTGCGAACGAGAAGACGAAACTGTAGAGCATGTCCTATGTGAATGCCCAGAGTTATCGTTAATACGAGAGTACGCGTTCGGCGAGTTCTGGCCTACACCTGCCCACATAAGTGAGATGTCTGCTAGTGACTTGTCCACCTTCCTAGAAATAGCAGGATGGACAATGAGCTAAGGGTGACAGCTCCCTGGGAGGATGCACAATGGGTCAATTGTAGCCTAAGTGCTGTGAAACTTAACTCGCCCTCCCTACTCTACAGATACAGATCGAAAAATCAAATACAGCAACATATCAAAAGGGCCGTAGTCACGTATTTTTGATCCTATTAGTCCAATCGTGACGTATAGTACCTCTAATGATAAGATTTAACGTAAAGAATACAATGGGATAGAAAAATCAAATACAGCACAATGTCAAAAGGGCCTTAGTTGTGTATCTTCGGTTCTGTTAGTCCAATCATGACGTGCAGTACCTCAAATAAAAGGATTTACCAAATAAAATACAATGAGGTACAATGAGTTAATGGAGTAGCATGTCAAAAGGGCCTTAGTGATATACCTTCGGTCCTATTAGGCCAATAGTGACGTACGATATCTCAAATGATAGCACTTAACCAATAGAATACAATAACTTAAAATTGGAAATTAAATACAGGAACACGTAAAAAAGGCCTTAGTTACGTATCTTCTTTATAGTAGCACAATCGTGACTTACAGCACCTCAAATTATAGGATTTAACCAATAGAATACAATGAGAAAGAAAAATAAAATACAGCAACATGTCAAAAGGGCCATAGTTATGTTTCTGAGATCCTATTAGTCTAATCCTGACGTTTCGTACCGCAAATGATAGAATTTAACTCACGATACTATGACGTCCGAGATAAAACCACTTCGCAATCGAATTTTGTACGTCGATGCGCATGACGTCACTTGGCGATAAAAGTTTATCTTTAATTTAATATTCTGAAATATGTTTTATATAAAGTGCACACATTTATTTGTCAACGTACAAGATAAACGATAAAACAATACTAAATCTGACAAAACTCCATGCAAAACAGAACATTTCTGGTGATATTTGTCGCCAAGTGACGTCACACGTGCAAAAGAGATAGACTGATCGCGTGCGCGTGGGTTTATCTTTAGTTCATAGTATCATGAATCTAACTAATAGAATACAATAAGATATAAAAATCAAATAGAGTAGCGTGGCGAAAGGGCCTAGTTATGTGTCTTCTATCCTATTAGTCCAATCGTGACGTACAGTACCTCAAATGATAGCATATAACCAATAAAATACTACGACGTAGAAATCAAATATAGCAACACGTCAAAAGAACCTTAGGTATATATCTTTGCTCCTATATATACTGTGTCAAAAGAGCCTTAGTTACGTATCTCCGGTCCTATAGGTCTAATCATGACATATAGAGCTTAAAATGATAGGATTTGACGGAGATAATACGATGGTGGAGACAAATTAAACATGGCGGCATGTAATAACATCGTAAACTGGCAGCAATAAAGCGTATTAACCCACAGAGGTGTATGGCATATTACTTTGATGATATTATTATTATTTGTTATTATGACAGGATTTAGCGAATAGTATACGATTACGTCATACATCTCTTTGCATACCAACAAACAGAATGAAGGAAAAATAAAGAAGACAGTGTATCATACGTGGAATGCATCGTAGAACGTGAAATATTGGCGTAAAATTATATGATGATCATAGATGGTTCTTTAATACCCAGCAAACGACTCCCTTTGTAAAGGTACATAGGCTTGCATCTGTGCGGAAAAAGGTCGATCATTCGTTGTACCCAAAGGGCACCATAAAATAACGTTATAATATGATATAATGTAACGGTATAACAGTATGACAAATCTTTTGGTTTCGCACGGGAGCACCGTGCGAAATGTACTTTTACAAAGGGAGTCACTATGTACCTTTACAAAGGGAGTCATGCATAACCTTTAAGTTGATCGTAATATATAACTGCAACAACACGAATGTTGACGACTTGCGTTAGTATACACAGTGCATTCGGTACGTTTTTTTAACATGATTAGAAAATTGTTGACTGGAGGCCATTACAGAAGTTTTTAAAATTTTCGCGTATCACCGCCTTTTATGCAAATGGGGTGAATATTGTTATCCATTTAATTTTTTTGCTTCTTCTTCTTCTTAACATACCATACACCAAAGTGCGTAGGCGACTATCTCATTACTAGAATTCTGTTCTTGGCGGCGTGACACAGCTCACCTGTATTGTGTATTCCTGTCCATTCTTTAATATTCCTTAACCAGGATAATTGTTTGCGGCCGGATCTTCTCCTACCTTCGATCTTCCCTTGTAGGATTAACTGTGGTATTTCATATTTTGCTCCTCTCAATATGTGCCCAAGGTAACCAATCTTGCGTTTTTTAATTAATTCAAAGAGTTCTCTTTCCACGCCGGCTCCATTTTTTCCACAATTAGTTTAATAATTCCTGCTGGTATTTGGTTTAAGCCTACTTCTTTTCTTCATTCAAGGTGTTTTATAGGTAATTCTACTTGTATATCTTGGTGCCTTGTATATCTGTTTTGGTAATTTTCGGCTATTTCATCTCTTATAACAAAAAACAGTTGTTTCGGATACCTTTATCGCGTTTCCTTTTTTTATGGACGAATATGCTGCCATTTTCATCGTCTAATATTTCATATGGAGCTACACGATCAATAATTCCAAATCAAGAAAACACAAATAACACTCCGGATTATATTATATATCTAATAGTCGGAAAATGAAGAGCCAGAGGTAGATGGCAAAGAAGCCAAAATCCTAATGACAAACACACATATAATCGACTAATCGGACAATTAAGATCAGCGCTACATGATGCACGCAATGCCACATTTGAACTCTACATTAGTACTTTGTCTAAAGATCATTCAGTATGGATAGCAACAAAAACCCTTAAAGAGACCTGAAGAACACAACTCACAAATTAAAATAGATAACGTTAGTTAAGGAAGATAAGACCAGGAAAAAAGTCAACATTTTCAGAATACTTAGCTAGTATTTTTAAAATATACCAACCAGATAATAATAATCAAGCAATAGAACACTGAAAACTTTTGTTTTTAACTGTCCGCCCGTGAATGACTTGCCATTTTTTAAATACCACTTCTATTGCACTTTTTTATTGTATTTTTCTCATTTTTCAAGATAAATCTTGTAGGAATATATTTATTTATAACATACGGTCTTATGGTCTCACGACAAGTATTACGGCTTGATTATACAACCTAAATATATCTTGTACCGCACTGTTAATTAAGAATTATGTTTGTAATGCGATAAGAGGACCGTATATACGAGACACCAATGACTCATGCCACACATAAAACTTCGACAGGAAATTCTATTTCTACATTTCTATAAAAACAATAGATTACTTGTTTTGTGTAATAATTTAGTTTAGGTCGAACAAGAGTTGCAGTAAAAATTTTTTCTGAAATAGAATATAAATCATATTTCGAATGCTTTGTGAAAGATAACCAATTTCTCATTCAAACACATTTCTTTTAGAATATGGTTCGATGAATTCAAATCATAGTTCAAGAAACGAATTTATGTGCAGATGTTTTACTACAAAAAATAAAAAACCAAAATCTAGATTCAAAAAGTCGCAACTACTTATACCAAGTGATAAAATGGGTCGACAAAGAACCAGTTGTAATTATTATAACATTTAAACATAATAGTTGTATCTTGGTTTATTCAGGTGGAAAGAAAAATTAGACACAAGTGCTAAAACCACAAACCATTCTAGATTATAACGTTGTGAAAAAAGAGTTGATTTTAGTGATCAAATGGCTTTTTACAAAAGCCCAATACGCAAAATACTAAAGTGGTACCGGAAAGTGGCAGTGGAATTAATATTTAATACCGCAGTAGTCAATACTTAGTTGATAAATAATAGAAAACGCGAAAAAAGCGACAACCTATGCTTGAGTTCAGACTGGAATTAGCGAAGGCGTTTGCAAATAAAGAAATGTTGAAACGCTGATGACTAATTACACCCAAAAAATACCATCTCAGGCAAAGCGATGTAGATAATAAAAGAGAAGGAAGTGTACAAGAGGTTACAAAATTTTAAGAATAAGCGTGACTAGTAGAAAGGCCGATAGAAAAATTAAAAAAGTTAAAACATACTGTGAAGTATAGAGAACATATAAGAAATAATAGTATGTGTTCGACATCTAAAAAAGCTAGACGTAAACATAAACGTATATTGACCACTGCTGAATTACAATCATTGTTAGAAGCATCTGGCGAGGATGATGTAGATTAATAAATGGTGGAAGTGACTCTGGCGAAATATTTGCACAAAGTTGTTTAGAAAAATCGAGGATTGCGTTTTGGAAACAGACAACACAAACAGAATTTAAGAATTTTCTCGGGCTTATATTCCAAATGAGGACAATTAAGATGAACCGTCTAAATGACTACTGGAAAAGTATGGGTAACTTCTAAAATAGTATCGACTTTACTAGACAATTACTGATAGCCCTTATTAAGAAATAACCGAATAGACAATCCCCACTTGTCAAATAAACATAAAAAACGTAAAGTGGTCAGTATTTACAGTCCTGAAGGAATATGTGTGACCAAGTGCAGAGATAAACAAGACATAATTACTATTTAAATGAGAATAAGCCACAATTAAAGGTTAAGGTACGTTTATTGGCATTTCAATTTCCAATTCGGAAATCGTTCTAAAAATACAAACGTATTTTCGTATTTTGCCGAAAAACCCTCAATTATTTTGCAGTAATTTTTAAATGTTAATAGCTTCGTTTGTATATAATGACATTTAATATAACTAATTTAAATTGGGGCAGTTAATAAGTTATTAAAGTGTGGTATATTTCACATAGATCACAAAGTTATCCAATTTGTTTTTCCCAAAGAGCGATTATCTAAACGTCTGTACTTGCCCAGATAGTCACTCTGTACTCTGTATACACACGTGTATTCTGTAAATCGCACTCGCTTTTATAACAGTTCATTTTTCAACTGAAAAATTTAGTAAGATAGGTCAAAATAGCACAATTCTTATTATTTGGTTGAGCTACCCTAGTAAAGAAATGAAGGTTCTACGTGCCACAGAAGCCGAGATATTAAATATTTTGCAAGCGTGCTTCAATTTAAAGTCCGAATCTAAAAAAAACAAGCTCAGACAGTTCTTACCTCCGTGGTACTTTTCCGTGGCGGTAATTTACGAATACCATTATGTTAAGGGGTTATAACATTTTAGTCCTTTACTGTGTATACCATCTATAACTTCGATCATATATTATATATCTTAATTCTAAATCCTTTCAATTTTTAGATCTTAGTATTAATAAACAATTAAAATATGATTTTAAGAATTAAATGCTATCTTAGTTCTTATCGGTTAAATAAGGTTCTGTTTTTTTTTCTCTTTGTTTTCTTATAAGCCATTAAGATTGCAAATTACAAAATACTTATACATACAAGTATTGGACAAGTATTTGGACAAGTACAAAGTGAATTGCTTAAAAACCCATTAATTGCCATAATTTGAAGTAGCTATATTATCTGCCGTTGGGCAAAAAAATAAATTATTAACATTTATAAATTACTAAAAACATAATATTGTAGAGTTTAGGGCCGGAGTTCCCAACCAGAGGGGCATGCCCCCCAAGGGGGGCATAGAGAGATGTCAAGTGGGGCGGAAGACGTTTGCGATTTTAGAAAGAAAAAAAAATAATCAAACAACATTTACAAATAATATTACAATGTAATGTTTAATTTACACGGATAAAATTAATGAAATTAAATATGTCAACAACCGTTTCAAAACCCAACACCAACGTCGTCAATCGTCGTCAAGTTTCGACAAGCCACTACATGAAATCCGCGCGCAACCCCTCCGCACCGATTCCGCATAACAATCATTAGGAATTAGGATTAGATCATAGGTAGATAGAAAATAGTTGAGTATCTACCGGACGTGCATGAGCATCTGTGACATTCATTCACACAAATTTACGAAAAATTTGACGTTTCAGTATCAATTTGTTGCTGAGAAATTAGTTTGAGTGTGTATAGTTATTGTGTTTCACTGTTAAATGGTAAGTTTGTGTATTTACAAACTACAGTTGTCATTTTTATTTAATTTACTAAATTATTGATTGAGCTAAGATGCGTTCGTAGATCGATCATTGGATCTTTTTTGACACATTACAATCAAATCTACGTGGCGAATTAATTTTGAAACGTTAAATACATTACGTTATTAAGATAAATGGGCATTTATAAATAGTAATTACATGTAGGTATTTTGCTTGTTTATTTATTACTCTTTTATTGTTATAGGTTGCAAAATGGCAGCGAAAAAAAGAAAGTTTTCCGAAGATTATATTAAGTTTGGATTTACCTTCATAGAAAAAGACGAGTTACAGTTACCTCAGTGTGTGATATGTATGAAAGTTTTAAGTAATGATAGCATGAGGCCCAATCGCCTTGAAAGACATTTCAAGGTACAACATCCTACTCTGGTTTTGAAGACGCAAGATTTTTTTTCTTCTAAAGCAGAATCACTCAAGCGGATGAGATTGGGTAAATCGGGAAGTTATCACAAAGGTGTATGGCAGCATCTCAAAGCTTCATTTGAAATAGCTTTTATGATAGCAAAGCAAAAGAAACCTCAGACTATTGGTGAAGAATTAATAAAACCGTGTGTCCTAAAAGCCACGCAGATAATTTTAGAAGATGCAGAGCAAAAAATGAAATATATTTCTCTTTCGGATAATACAGACAGTCCAGCGTAGAATCGATGACATTGCAGCAGACATAAAGTCACAAATAATCAACAAAGTAAAATTATCGCCATTTTTTGCAATTAGTTCCGATGAATCCACCGACATCGTTAATTGTGCACAGTTAATAGTGTATGTTCATTACATCGGCGGAGATATCATTGAAGAAGAGATTTTGTACTCCCAATCTTTGACAGCAGGTACTACTTCTGAAAATATGTTTAATTCAATATCAAATTTTGTTGAAAACCATGACTTGGATTGTATTAAGCTCATTGGACTTTGCACAGATGGCGCACCTGCAATGAGAGGTGTACGATCAGGCTTAGCTAAAAAGCTCAAAGAAAAAAATACCGCAATGGTTAGTACACATTGTGTTATTCATCGGCAAGCTTTGGCTTCCAAAACATTACCACAGAAATTACGCCAGACTTTGGACACGGCTATAAGGATTGTAAACTACATTAAGAGCAGCGCTTTGAACAGTCGTTTATTTACTTTACTTTGCGAGGATCTCGATTCTGATCACAAAGTTCTTCTGTTCCATACAGAAGTACGCAGGCTATCCAAAGGCAACATGTTGACTCGCCTTTATGAATTGAAAGAAGAAGTAATTCTTTTTCTCGAGTTCAAAGAAAAACACGATTTCTTCACAATGTTCAAAGATGACACATTTCAATGGAGGTTGGCTTATTTGGCTGACATATTCGATGCCTTGAATGAACTAAACTTAAAACTTCAGGGCAGTAACGGCACTATAATAAGCAATTATGATTATATTCAGGGGTTCATATCAAAGCTTCAACTTTGGAATCAAAAAATCTCTTCTGAAAATGTTATGTCTTTTTCTCGGCTGTTCGAAGCAATTAAAAATAATATACTTGACGCAAATTTGAAAGCTGACATAAAAACTCATTTGCAAGCGCTGAAAGATGAATTTCGCCGATACTATCGATACATCAATTCAGAGTCACCAATATGGCGTATGACAAGAAATCCATTTGTTGTTGATGTGTTCCAATTACCAGAAGAAATTCAGGAAGAATTTCTAGATATGATGGCTGACTCGTCCATGAAAGATGACTTCCATCTCTTGACATTGGAGAAATTTTGGATTAAAAGATTGCCTGTTAATTCGAAGGTTGCCTCTCTTGCTTTACGAATACTAGTTCCTTTTTCTTCAACTTAATTAAAACTAAACAGAGAAATCGTCTTGACGTCGATAGCGACCTGATGATAGCTCTGGCAAAAACAGATCCTAGAATCAACCAAATAGTACAGAATATGCAATCTCAAGTGTCGCATTAATACTTTACTTTGTTTAAATTTAATTTTTTGTAAAAAAAAAAGAAAAATAAAAAAAAAAAAAATAAAAAAAAAAAGAGGAAAAGAAAAAAGAAAAAAAAAAAAAAAAAAAAAAAAAAAAAAAAAAAAAATAAAGAAAAAAAAAATAAAAAAAAAAAAAAAAAAAAAAAAAAAAAAAAAAAAAAAAAAAAAAAATCCCATCCCCCCACCCCCCCCCACACCCACCCCCCCCACCATCCCCCCCCCCACCCCACCCCCCCCCTCCCCACCCCCTCTCCCCCCCCCCCCCCCGCCCCCCCCCCCCCCCCCCACCCCCCACCCTCCTCCCCCCCCCCCCCCCCCCCCCCCCCCCCCCCCCCCCCCCCCCCCGCCCCCGCACCCGCCCCCCCCTCCCCCCCTCCCCCGCCCCCCCACCCCACCCCCCCCCCCCCCCCCCATCCCCCCCCGCATCCTCTATTACCCCCCCCCCTCCGCCCCCCCGCCCCCCCCCCCTACCCCCCCCCCCCCCCCCCCCCCCCCCCGCCCCCCCCTCCCCTCCCCCCCCCACCCCCCCCCCCCCCCACGACCCCCCCCCCCCCCCCCCCACCCCATTCCCCCCTCCGCTCTCCCCCCCCCCCCCCCCCCCACCCACCCCCACCCCCCCCCCCCTCCCCCCCCTCCCCCCCCCCCCCCCCCCCAACCCCCCCCCCCCTCCCACCCCCCCCTCTACCCTCACCCACCCGCCCCCCGACCCCGATCCTCCCCACCCCCCCCCCCCCCCCTCCACGCAACCCCCCCCCACGAGCCCCGTCCCTCCCCCCCCCCCCCCCCACCCACCACCCCCCCCCCCCCCCTACCCACCCCCAAAATCCCCCCACCCATCCCCCCACCCCCCCTCCCCCCACCTCACCCCCCCCATCCCCACCTATTTCACTTCCTCCCGCTCCCACCCCCCCCCCCCCCCCCTGCCACCACCCTCCACCCTCCCAGTTGCCACTCCCCCCACACCCCCCCCCCCCCCCCACCCACCCTCCCCCCCCATCATACCCTACCCCCCCTCCCCCCCCCCCCTCCCCCACCCCCACCACCCCCAGCCCCTTCACAACCCCCCCCTACACCATCCCAGCCCCCCCCGCAAACCTCCCTACCCACCCCCACCCCACTCCTCCCCCCC
>CAKJVB030000184.1:1740-25982 GCA_918026665.1 Diabrotica balteata | reverse complement strand
ATGAAATTAAATGAAATTAAATGAAATTAAATGAAATTAAATGAAATTAAATGAAATTAAATGAAATTAAATGAAATTAAATGAAATTAAATGAAATTAAATGAAATTAAATGAAATTAAATGAAATTAAATGAAATTAAATGAAATTAAATGAAATTAAATGAAATTAAATGAAATTAAATGAAATTAAATGAAATTAAATGAAATTAAATGAAATTAAATGAAATTAAATGAAATTAAATGAAATTAAATGAAATTAAATGAAATTAAATGAAATTAAATGAAATTAAATGAAATTAAATGAAATTAAATGAAATTAAATGAAATTAAATGAAATTAAATGAAATTAAATGAAATTAAATGAAATTAAATGAAATTAAATGAAATTAAATGAAATTAAATGAAATTAAATGAAATTAAATGAAATTAAATGAAATTAAATGAAATTAAATGAAATTAAATGAAATTAAATGAAATTAAATGAAATTAAATGAAATTAAATGAAATTAAATGAAATTAAATGAAATTAAATGAAATTAAATGAAATTAAATGAAATTAAATGAAATTAAATGAAATTAAATGAAATTAAATGAAATTAAATGAAATTAAATGAAATTAAATGAAATTAAATGAAATTAAATGAAATTAAATGAAATTAAATGAAATTAAATGAAATTAAATGAAATTAAATGAAATTAAATGAAATTAAATGAAATTAAATGAAATTAAATGAAATTAAATGAAATTAAATGAAATTAAATGAAATTAAATGAAATTAAATGAAATTAAATGAAATTAAATGAAATTAAATGAAATTAAATGAAATTAAATGAAATTAAATGAAATTAAATGAAATTAAATGAAATTAAATGAAATTAAATGAAATTAAATGAAATTAAATGAAATTAAATGAAATTAAATGAAATTAAATGAAATTAAATGAAATTAAATGAAATTAAATGAAATTAAATGAAATTAAATGAAATTAAATGAAATTAAATAAATTAAATGAAATTAAATGAAATTAAATGAAATTAAATGAAATTAAATGAAATTAAATGAAATTAAATGAAATTAAATGAAATTAAATGAAATTAAATGAAATTAAATGAAATTAAATGAAATTAAATGAAATTAAATGAAATTAAATGAAATTAAATGAAATTAAATGAAATTAAATGAAATTAAATGAAATTAAATGAAATTAAATGAAATTAAATGAAATTAAATGAAATTAAATGAAATTAAATGAAATTAAATGAAATTAAATGAAATTAAATGAAATTAAATGAAATTAAATGAAATTAAATGAAATTAAATGAAATAAATGAAATTAAATGAAATTAAATGAAATTAAATGAAATTAAATGAAATTAAATGAAATTAAATGAAATTAAATGAAATTAAATGAAATTAAATGAAATTAAATGAAATTAAATGAAATTAAATGAAATTAAATGAAATTAAATGAAATTAAATGAAATTAAATGAAATTAAATGAAATTAAATGAAATTAAATGAAATTAAATGAAATTAAATGAAATAAATGAAATTAAATGAAATTAAATGAAATTAAATGAAATTAAATGAAATTAAATGAAATTAAATGAAATTAAATGAAATTAAATGAAATTAAATGAAATTAAATGAAATTAAATGAAATTAAATGAAATTAAATGAAATTAAATGAAATTAAATGAAAATTAAATGAAATTAAATGAAATTAAATGAAATTAAATGAAATTAAATGAAATTAAATGAAATTAAATGAAATTAAATGAAATTAAATAAAATTAAATGAAATTAAATGAAATTAAATAAAATTAAATGAAATTAAATGAAATTAAATGAAATTAAATGAAATTAAATGAAATTAAATGAAATTAAATGAAATTAAATGAAATTAAATGAAATTAAATGAAATTAAATGAAATTAAATGAAATTAAATGAAATTAAATGAAATTAAATGAAATTAAATGAAATTAAATGAAATTAAATGAAATTAAATGAAATTAAATGAAATTAAATGAAATTAAATGAAATTAAATGAAATTAAATGAAATTAAATGAAATTAAATGAAATTAAATGAAATTAAATGAAATTAAATGAAATTAAATGAAATTAAATGAAATTAAATGAAATTAAATGAAATTAAATGAAATTAAATGAAATTAAATGAAATTAAATGAAATTAAATGAAATTAAATGAAATTAAATGAAATTAAATGAAATTAAATGAAATTAAATGAAATTAAATGAAATTAAATGAAATTAAATGAAATTAAATGAAATTAAATGAAATTAAATGAAATAAATGAAATAAATGAAATTAAATGAAATTAAATGAAATTAAATGAAATTAAATGAAATTAAATGAAATTAAATGAAATTAAATGAAATTAAATGAAATTAAATGAAATTAAATGAAATTAAATGAAATTAAATGAAATTAAATAAAATTAAATGAAATTAAATGAAATTAAATGAAATTAAATGAAATTAAATGAAATTAAATGAAATTAAATGAAATTAAATGAAATTAAATGAAATTAAATGAAATTAAATGAAATTAAATGAAATTAAATGAAATTAAATGAAATTAAATGAAATTAAATGAAATTAAATGAAATTAAATGAAATTAAATGAAATTAAATGAAATTAAATGAAATTAAATGAAATTAAATGAAATTAAATGAAATTAAATGAAATTAAATGAAATTAAATGAAATTAAATGAAATTAAATGAAATTAAATGAAATTAAATGAAATTAAATGAAATTAAATGAAATTAAATGAAATTAAATGAAATTAAATGAAATTAAATGAAATTAAATGAAATTAAATGAAATTAAATGAAATTAAATGAAATTAAATGAAATTAAATGAAATTAAATGAAATTAAATGAAATTAAATGAAATTAAATGAAATTAAATGAAATTAAATGAAATTAAATGAAATTAAATGAAATTAAATGAAATTAAATGAAATTAAATGAAATTAAATGAAATTAAATGAAATTAAATGAAATTAAATGAAATTAAATGAAATTAAATGAAATTAAATGAAATTAAATGAAATTAAATGAAATTAAATGAAATTAAATGAAATTAAATGAAATTAAATGAAATTAAATGAAATTAAATGAAATTAAATGAAATTAAATGAAATTAAATGAAATTAAATGAAATTAAATGAAATTAAATGAAATTAAATGAAATTAAATGAAATTAAATGAAATTAAATGAAATTAAATGAAATTAAATGAAATTAAATGAAATTAAATGAAATTAAATGAAATTAAATGAAATTAAATGAAATTAAATGAAAATTAAATGAAATTAAATGAAATTAAATGAAATTAAATGAAATTAAATGAAATTAAATGAAATTAAATGAAATTAAATGAAATTAAATGAAATTAAATGAAATTAAATGAAATTAAATGAAATTAAATGAAATAATAAATAAATGAAATTAAATGAAATTAAATGAAATTAAATGAAATTAAATGAAATTAAATGAAATTAAATGAAATTAAATGAAATTAAATGAAATTAAATGAAATTAAATGAAATTAAATGAAATTAAATGAAATTAAATGAAATTAAATAAAATGAAATTAAATGAAATTAAATGAAATTAAATGAAATTAAATGAAATTAAATGAAATTAAATGAAATTAAATGAAATTAAATGAAATTAAATGAAATTAAATGAAATTAAATGAAATTAAATGAAATTAAATGAAATTAAATGAAATTAAATGAAATTAAATGAAATTAAATGAAATTAAATGAAATTAAATGAAATTAAATGAAATTAAATGAAATTAAATGAAATTAAATGAAATTAAATGAAATTAAATGAAATTAAATGAAATTAAATGAAATTAAATGAAATTAAATGAAATTAAATGAAATTAAATGAAATTAAATGAAATTAAATGAAATTAAATGAAATTAAATGAAATTAAATGAAATTAAATGAAATTAAATGAAATTAAATGAAATTAAATGAAATTAAATGAAATTAAATGAAATTAAATGAAATTAAATGAAATTAAATGAAATTAAATGAAATTAAATGAAATTAAATGAAATTAAATGAAATTAAATGAAATTAAATGAAATTAAATGAAATTAAATGAAATTAAATGAAATTAAATGAAATTAAATGAAATTAAATGAAATTAAATGAAATTAAATGAAATTAAATGAAATTAAATGAAATTAAATGAAATTAAATGAAATTAAATGAAATTAAATGAAATTAAATGAAATTAAATGAAATTAAATGAAATTAAATGAAATTAAATGAAATTAAATGAAATTAAATGAAATTAAATGAAATTAAATGAAATTAAATGAAATTAAATGAAATTAAATGAAATTAAATGAAATTAAATGAAATTAAATGAAATTAAATGAAATTAAATGAAATTAAATGAAATTAAATGAAATAAATGAAATTAAATGAAATTAAATGAAATTAAATGAAATTAAATGAAATTAAATGAAATTAAATGAAATTAAATGAAATTAAATGAAATTAAATGAAATTAAATGAAATTAAATGAAATTAAATGAAATTAAATGAAATTAAATGAAATTAAATGAAATTAAATGAAATTAAATGAAATTAAATGAAAATTAAATGAAATTAAATGAAATTAAATGAAATTAAATAAAATTAAATGAAATTAAATGAAATTAAATGAAATTAAATGAAATTAAATGAAATTAAATAATGAAATTAAATGAAATTAAATGAAATTAAATGAAATTAAATGAAATTAAATGAAATTAAATGAAATTAAATGAAATTAAATGAAATTAAATGAAATTAAATGAAATTAAATGAAATTAAATGAAATTAAATGAAATTAAATGAAATTAAATGAAATTAAATGAAATTAAATGAAATTAAATGAAATTAAATGAAATTAAATGAAATTAAATGAAATTAAATGAAATTAAATGAAATTAAATGAAATTAAATGAAATTAAATGAAATTAAATGAAATTAAATGAAATTAAATGAAATTAAATGAAATTAAATGAAATTAAATGAAATTAAATGAAATTAAATGAAATTAAATGAAATTAAATGAAATTAAATGAAATTAAATGAAATTAAATGAAATTAAATGAAATTAAATGAAATTAAATGAAATTAAATGAAATTAAATGAAAATTAAATGAAATTAAATGAAATTAAATGAAATTAAATGAAATTAAATGAAATTAAATGAAATTAAATGAAATTAAATGAAATTAAATGAAATTAAATGAAATTAAATGAAATTAAATGAAATTAAATGAAATTAAATGAAATTAAATGAAATTAAATGAAATTAAATGAAATTAAATGAAATTAAATGAAATTAAATGAAATTAAATGAAATTAAATGAAATTAAATGAAATTAAATGAAATTAAATGAAATTAAATGAAATTAAATGAAATTAAATGAAATTAAATGAAATTAAATGAAATTAAATGAAATTAAATGAAATTAAATGAAATTAAATGAAATTAAATGAAATTAAATGAAATTAAATGAAATTAAATAAATGAAATTAAATGAAATTAAATGAAATTAAATGAAATTAAATGAAATTAAATGAAATTAAATGAAATTAAATGAAATTAAATGAAATTAAATGAAATTAAATGAAATTAAATGAAATTAAATGAAATTAAATGAAATTAAATGAAATTAAATGAAATTAAATGAAATTAAATGAAATTAAATGAAATTAAATGAAATTAAATGAAATTAAATGAAATTAAATGAAATTAAATGAAATTAAATGAAATTAAATGAAATTAAATGAAATTAAATGAAATTAAATGAAATTAAATGAAATAAATAAATAAATGAAATTAAATGAAATTAAATGAAATTAAATGAAATTAAATGAAATTAAATGAAATTAAATGAAATTAAATGAAATTAAATGAAATTAAATGAAATTAAATGAAATTAAATGAAATTAAATGAAATTAAATGAAATTAAATGAAATTAAATGAAATTAAATGAAATTAAATGAAATTAAATGAAATTAAATGAAATTAAATGAAATTAAATGAAATTAAATGAAATTAAATGAAATTAAATGAAATTAAATGAAATTAAATGAAATTAAATGAAATTAAATGAAATTAAATGAAATTAAATGAAATTAAATGAAATTAAATGAAATTAAATGAAATTAAATGAAATTAAATGAAATTAAATGAAATTAAATGAAATTAAATGAAATTAAATGAAATTAAATGAAATTAAATGAAATTAAATGAAATTAAATGAAATTAAATGAAATTAAATGAAATTAAATGAAATTAAATGAAATTAAATGAAATTAAATGAAATTAAATGAAATTAAATGAAATTAAATGAAATTAAATGAAATTAAATGAAATTAAATGAAATTAAATGAAATTAAATGAAATTAAATGAAATTAAATGAAATTAAATGAAATTAAATGAAATTAAATGAAATTAAATGAAATTAAATGAAATTAAATGAAATTAAATGAAATTAAATGAAATTAAATGAAATTAAATGAAATTAAATGAAATTAAATGAAATTAAATGAAATTAAATGAAATTAAATGAAATTAAATGAAATTAAATGAAATTAAATGAAATTAAATGAAATTAAATGAAATTAAATGAAATTAAATGAAATTAAATGAAATTAAATGAAATTAAATGAAATTAAATGAAATTAAATGAAATTAAATGAAATTAAATGAAATTAAATGAAATTAAATGAAATTAAATGAAATTAAATGAAATTAAATGAAATTAAATGAAATTAAATGAAATTAAATGAAATTAAATGAAATTAAATGAAATTAAATGAAATTAAATGAAATTAAATGAAATTAAATGAAATTAAATGAAATTAAATGAAATTAAATGAAATTAAATGAAATTAAATGAAATTAAATGAAATTAAATGAAATTAAATGAAATTAAATGAAATTAAATGAAATTAAATGAAATTAAATGAAATTAAATGAAATTAAATGAAATTAAATGAAATTAAATGAAATTAAATGAAATTAAATGAAATTAAATGAAATTAAATGAAATTAAATGAAATTAAATGAAATTAAATGAAATTAAATGAAATTAAATGAAATTAAATGAAATTAAATGAAATTAAATGAAATTAAATGAAATTAAATGAAATTAAATGAAATTAAATGAAATTAAATGAAATTAAATGAAATTAAATGAAATTAAATGAAATTAAATGAAATTAAATGAAATTAAATGAAATTAAATGAAATTAAATGAAATTAAATGAAATTAAATGAAATTAAATGAAATTAAATGAAATTAAATGAAATTAAATGAAATTAAATGAAATTAAATGAAATTAAATGAAATTAAATGAAATTAAATGAAATTAAATGAAATTAAATGAAATTAAATGAAATTAAATGAAATTAAATGAAATTAAATGAAATTAAATGAAATTAAATGAAATTAAATGAAATTAAATGAAATTAAATGAAATTAAATGAAATTAAATGAAATTAA
This sequence comes from Diabrotica balteata, assembly GCA_918026665.1. Taxonomy (NCBI): domain Eukaryota; kingdom Metazoa; phylum Arthropoda; class Insecta; order Coleoptera; family Chrysomelidae; genus Diabrotica; species Diabrotica balteata. Next base: position 18,419 of record CAKJVB030000184.1, on the reverse strand, counting down.
ATGAAATTAAATGAAATTAAATGAAATTAAATGAAATTAAATGAAATTAAATGAAATTAAATGAAATTAAATGAAATTAAATGAAATTAAATGAAATTAAATGAAATTAAATGAAATTAAATGAAATTAAATGAAATTAAATGAAATTAAATGAAATTAAATGAAATTAAATGAAATTAAATGAAATTAAATGAAATTAAATGAAATTAAATGAAATTAAATGAAATTAAATGAAATTAAATGAAATTAAATGAAATTAAATGAAATTAAATGAAATTAAATGAAATTAAATGAAATTAAATGAAATTAAATGAAATTAAATGAAATTAAATGAAATTAAATGAAATTAAATGAAATTAAATGAAATTAAATGAAATTAAATGAAATTAAATGAAATTAAATGAAATTAAATGAAATTAAATGAAATTAAATGAAATTAAATGAAATTAAATGAAATTAAATGAAATTAAATGAAATTAAATGAAATTAAATGAAATTAAATGAAATTAAATGAAATTAAATGAAATTAAATGAAATTAAATGAAATTAAATGAAATTAAATGAAATTAAATGAAATTAAATGAAATTAAATGAAATTAAATGAAATTAAATGAAATTAAATGAAATTAAATGAAATTAAATGAAATTAAATGAAATTAAATGAAATTAAATGAAATTAAATGAAATTAAATGAAATTAAATGAAATTAAATGAAATTAAATGAAATTAAATGAAATTAAATGAAATTAAATGAAATTAAATGAAATTAAATGAAATTAAATGAAATTAAATGAAATTAAATGAAATTAAATGAAATTAAATGAAATTAAATGAAATTAAATGAAATTAAATGAAATTAAATGAAATTAAATGAAATTAAATGAAATTAAATGAAATTAAATGAAATTAAATGAAATTAAATGAAATTAAATGAAATTAAATGAAATTAAATGAAATTAAATGAAATTAAATGAAATTAAATTAAATGAAATTAAATGAAATTAAATGAAATTAAATGAAATTAAATGAAATTAAATGAAATTAAATGAAATTAAATGAAATTAAATGAAATTAAATGAAATTAAATGAAATTAAATGAAATTAAATGAAATTAAATGAAATTAAATGAAATTAAATGAAATTAAATGAAATTAAATGAAATTAAATGAAATTAAATGAAATTAAATGAAATTAAATGAAATTAAATGAAATTAAATGAAATTAAATGAAATTAAATGAAATTAAATGAAATTAAATGAAATTAAATGAAATTAAATGAAATTAAATGAAATTAAATGAAATTAAATGAAATTAAATGAAATTAAATGAAATTAAATGAAATTAAATGAAATTAAATGAAATTAAATGAAATTAAATGAAATTAAATGAAATTAAATGAAATTAAATGAAATTAAATGAAATTAAATGAAATTAAATGAAATTAAATGAAATTAAATGAAATTAAATGAAATTAAATGAAATTAAATGAAATTAAATGAAATTAAATGAAATTAAATGAAATTAAATGAAATTAAATGAAATTAAATGAAATTAAATGAAATTAAATGAAATTAAATGAAATTAAATGAAATTAAATGAAATTAAATGAAATTAAATGAAATTAAATGAAATTAAATGAAATTAAATGAAATTAAATGAAATTAAATGAAATTAAATGAAATTAAATGAAATTAAATGAAATTAAATGAAATTAAATGAAATTAAATGAAATTAAATGAAATTAAATGAAATTAAATGAAATTAAATGAAATTAAATGAAATTAAATGAAATTAAATGAAATTAAATGAAATTAAATGAAATTAAATGAAATTAAATGAAATTAAATGAAATTAAATGAAATTAAATGAAATTAAATGAAATTAAATGAAATTAAATGAAATTAAATGAAATTAAATGAAATTAAATGAAATTAAATGAAATTAAATGAAATTAAATGAAATTAAATGAAATTAAATGAAATTAAATGAAATTAAATGAAATTAAATGAAATTAAATGAAATTAAATGAAATTAAATGAAATTAAATGAAATTAAATGAAATTAAATGAAATTAAATGAAATTAAATGAAATTAAATGAAATTAAATGAAATTAAATGAAATTAAATGAAATTAAATGAAATTAAATGAAATTAAATGAAATTAAATGAAATTAAATGAAATTAAATGAAATTAAATGAAAATTAAATGAAATTAAATAAATGAAATTAAATGAAATTAAATGAAATTAAATGAAATTAAATGAAATTAAATGAAATTAAATGAAATTAAATGAAATTAAATGAAATTAAATGAAATTAAATGAAATTAAATGAAATTAAATGAAATTAAATGAAATTAAATGAAATTAAATGAAATTAAATGAAATTAAATGAAATTAAATGAAATTAAATGAAATTAAATGAAATTAAATGAAATTAAATGAAATTAAATGAAATTAAATGAAATTAAATGAAATTAAATGAAATTAAATGAAATTAAATGAAATTAAATGAAATTAAATGAAATTAAATGAAATTAAATGAAATTAAATGAAATTAAATGAAATTAAATGAAATTAAATGAAATTAAATGAAATTAAATGAAATTAAATGAAATTAAATGAAATTAAATGAAATTAAATGAAATTAAATGAAATTAAATGAAATTAAATGAAATTAAATGAAATTAAATGAAATTAAATGAAATTAAATGAAATTAAATGAAATTAAATGAAATTAAATGAAATTAAATGAAATTAAATGAAATTAAATGAAATTAAATGAAATTAAATGAAATTAAATGAAATTAAATGAAATTAAATGAAATTAAATGAAATTAAATGAAATTAAATGAAATTAAATGAAATTAAATGAAATTAAATGAAATTAAATGAAATTAAATGAAATTAAATGAAATTAAATGAAATTAAATGAAATTAAATGAAATTAAATGAAATTAAATGAAATTAAATGAAATTAAATGAAATTAAATGAAATTAAATGAAATTAAATGAAATTAAATGAAATTAAATGAAATTAAATGAAATTAAATGAAATTAAATGAAATTAAATGAAATTAAATGAAATTAAATGAAATTAAATGAAATTAAATGAAATTAAATGAAATTAAATGAAATTAAATGAAATTAAATGAAATTAAATGAAATTAAATGAAATTAAATGAAATTAAATGAAATTAAATGAAATTAAATGAAATTAAATGAAATTAAATGAAATTAAATGAAATTAAATGAAATTAAATGAAATTAAATGAAATTAAATGAAATTAAATGAAATTAAATGAAATTAAATGAAATTAAATGAAATTAAATGAAATTAAATGAAATTAAATGAAATTAAATGAAATTAAATGAAATTAAATGAAATTAAATGAAATTAAATGAAATTAAATGAAATTAAATGAAATTAAATGAAATTAAATGAAATTAAATGAAATTAAATGAAATTAAATGAAATTAAATGAAATTAAATGAAATTAAATGAAATTAAATGAAATTAAATGAAATTAAATGAAATTAAATGAAATTAAATGAAATTAAATGAAATTAAATGAAATTAAATGAAATTAAATGAAATTAAATGAAATTAAATGAAATTAAATGAAATTAAATGAAATTAAATGAAATTAAATGAAATTAAATGAAATTAAATGAAATTAAATGAAATTAAATGAAATTAAATGAAATTAAATGAAATTAAATGAAATTAAATGAAATTAAATGAAATTAAATGAAATTAAATGAAATTAAATGAAATTAAATGAAATTAAATGAAATTAAATGAAATTAAATGAAATTAAATGAAATTAAATGAAATTAAATGAAATTAAATGAAATTAAATGAAATTAAATGAAATTAAATGAAATTAAATGAAATTAAATGAAATTAAATGAAATTAAATGAAATTAAATGAAATTAAATGAAATTAAATGAAATTAAATGAAATTAAATGAAATTAAATGAAATTAAATGAAATTAAATGAAATTAAATGAAATTAAATGAAATTAAATGAAATTAAATGAAATTAAATGAAATTAAATGAAATTAAATGAAATTAAATGAAATAATAAATTAAATGAAATTAAATGAAATTAAATGAAATTAAATGAAATTAAATGAAATTAAATGAAATTAAATGAAATTAAATGAAATTAAATGAAATTAAATGAAATTAAATGAAATTAAATGAAATTAAATGAAATTAAATGAAATTAAATGAAATTAAATGAAATTAAATGAAATTAAATGAAATTAAATGAAATTAAATGAAATTAAATGAAATTAAATGAAATTAAATGAAATTAAATGAAATTAAATGAAATTAAATGAAATTAAATGAAATTAAATGAAATTAAATGAAATTAAATGAAATTAAATGAAATTAAATGAAATTAAATGAAATTAAATGAAATTAAATGAAATTAAATGAAATTAAATGAAATTAAATGAAATTAAATGAAATTAAATGAAATTAAATGAAATTAAATGAAATTAAATGAAATTAAATGAAATTAAATGAAATTAAATGAAATTAAATGAAATTAAATGAAATTAAATGAAATTAAATGAAATTAAATGAAATTAAATGAAATTAAATGAAATTAAATGAAATTAAATGAAATTAAATGAAATTAAATGAAATTAAATGAAATTAAATGAAATTAAATGAAATTAAATGAAATTAAATGAAATTAAATGAAATTAAATGAAATTAAATGAAATTAAATGAAATTAAATGAAATTAAATGAAATTAAATGAAATTAAATGAAATTAAATGAAATTAAATGAAATTAAATGAAATTAAATGAAATTAAATGAAATTAAATGAAATTAAATGAAATTAAATGAAATTAAATGAAATTAAATGAAATTAAATGAAATTAAATGAAATTAAATGAAATTAAATGAAATTAAATGAAATTAAATGAAATTAAATGAAATTAAATGAAATTAAATGAAATTAAATGAAATTAAATGAAATTAAATGAAATTAAATGAAATTAAATGAAATTAAATGAAATTAAATGAAATTAAATGAAATTAAATGAAATTAAATGAAATTAAATGAAATTAAATGAAATTAAATGAAATTAAATGAAATTAAATGAAATTAAATGAAATTAAATGAAATTAAATGAAATTAAATGAAATTAAATGAAATTAAATGAAATTAAATGAAATTAAATGAAATTAAATGAAATTAAATGAAATTAAATGAAATTAAATGAAATTAAATGAAATTAAATGAAATTAAATGAAATTAAATGAAATTAAATGAAATAAATGAAATTAAATGAAATTAAATGAAATTAAATGAAATTAAATGAAATTAAATGAAATTAAATGAAATTAAATGAAATTAAATGAAATTAAATGAAATTAAATGAAATTAAATGAAATTAAATGAAATTAAATGAAATTAAATGAAATTAAATGAAATTAAATGAAATTAAATGAAATTAAATGAAATTAAATGAAATTAAATGAAATTAAATAAAATTAAATGAAATTAAATGAAATTAAATGAAATTAAATGAAATTAAATGAAATTAAATGAAATTAAATGAAATTAAATGAAATTAAATGAAATTAAATGAAATTAAATGAAATTAAATGAAATTAAATGAAATTAAATGAAATTAAATGAAATTAAATGAAATTAAATGAAATTAAATGAAATTAAATGAAATTAAATGAAATTAAATGAAATTAAATGAAATTAAATGAAATTAAATGAAATTAAATGAAATTAAATGAAATTAAATGAAATTAAATGAAATTAAATGAAATTAAATGAAATTAAATGAAATTAAATGAAATTAAATGAAATTAAATGAAATTAAATGAAATTAAATGAAATTAAATGAAATTAAATGAAATTAAATGAAATTAAATGAAATTAAATGAAATTAAATGAAATAATAAATAAATGAAATTAAATGAAATTAAATGAAATTAAATGAAATTAAATGAAATTAAATGAAATTAAATGAAATTAAATGAAATTAAATGAAATTAAATGAAATTAAATGAAATTAAATGAAATTAAATGAAATTAAATGAAATTAAATGAAATTAAATGAAATTAAATGAAATTAAATGAAATTAAATGAAATTAAATGAAATTAAATGAAATTAAATGAAATTAAATGAAATTAAATGAAATTAAATGAAATTAAATGAAATTAAATGAAATTAAATGAAATTAAATGAAATTAAATGAAATTAAATGAAATTAAATGAAATTAAATGAAATTAAATGAAATTAAATGAAATTAAATGAAATTAAATGAAATTAAATGAAATTAAATGAAATTAAATGAAATTAAATGAAATTAAATGAAATTAAATGAAATTAAATGAAATTAAATGAAATTAAATGAAATTAAATGAAATTAAATGAAATTAAATGAAATTAAATGAAATTAAATGAAATTAAATGAAATTAAATGAAATTAAATGAAATTAAATGAAATTAAATGAAATTAAATGAAATTAAATGAAATTAAATGAAATTAAATGAAATTAAATGAAATTAAATGAAATTAAATGAAATTAAATGAAATTAAATGAAATTAAATGAAATTAAATGAAATTAAATGAAATTAAATGAAATTAAATGAAATTAAATGAAATTAAATGAAATTAAATGAAATTAAATGAAATTAAATGAAATTAAATGAAATTAAATGAAATTAAATGAAATTAAATGAAATTAAATGAAATTAAATGAAATTAAATGAAATTAAATGAAATTAAATGAAATTAAATGAAATTAAATGAAATTAAATGAAATTAAATGAAATTAAATGAAATTAAATGAAATTAAATGAAATTAAATGAAATTAAATGAAATTAAATGAAATTAAATGAAATTAAATGAAATTAAATGAAATTAAATGAAATTAAATGAAATTAAATGAAATTAAATGAAATTAAATGAAATTAAATGAAATTAAATGAAATTAAATGAAATTAAATGAAATTAAATGAAATTAAATGAAATTAAATGAAATTAAATGAAATTAAATGAAATTAAATGAAATTAAATGAAATTAAATGAAATTAAATGAAATTAAATGAAATTAAATGAAATTAAATGAAATTAAATGAAATTAAATGAAATTAAATGAAATTAAATGAAATTAAATGAAATTAAATGAAATTAAATGAAATTAAATGAAATTAAATGAAATTAAATGAAATTAAATGAAATTAAATGAAATTAAATGAAATTAAATGAAATTAAATGAAATTAAATGAAATTAAATGAAATTAAATGAAATTAAATGAAATTAAATGAAATTAAATGAAATTAAATGAAATTAAATGAAATTAAATGAAATTAAATGAAATTAAATGAAATTAAATGAAATTAAATGAAATTAAATGAAATTAAATGAAATTAAATGAAATTAAATGAAATTAAATGAAATTAAATGAAATTAAATGAAATTAAATGAAATTAAATGAAATTAAATGAAATTAAATGAAATTAAATGAAATTAAATGAAATTAAATGAAATTAAATGAAATTAAATGAAATTAAATGAAATTAAATGAAATTAAATGAAATTAAATGAAATTAAATGAAATTAAATGAAATTAAATGAAATTAAATGAAATTAAATGAAATTAAATGAAATTAAATGAAATTAAATGAAATTAAATGAAATTAAATGAAATTAAATGAAATTAAATGAAATTAAATGAAATTAAATGAAATTAAATGAAATTAAATGAAATTAAATGAAATTAAATGAAATTAAATGAAATTAAATGAAATTAAATGAAATTAAATGAAATTAAATGAAATTAAATGAAATTAAATGAAATTAAATGAAATTAAATGAAATTAAATGAAATTAAATGAAATTAAATGAAATTAAATGAAATTAAATGAAATTAAATGAAATTAAATGAAATTAAATGAAATTAAATGAAATTAAATGAAATTAAATGAAATTAAATGAAATTAAATGAAATTAAATGAAATTAAATGAAATTAAATAAATGAAATTAAATGAAATTAAATGAAATTAAATGAAATTAAATGAAATTAAATGAAATTAAATGAAATTAAATGAAATTAAATGAAATTAAATGAAATTAAATGAAATTAAATGAAATTAAATGAAATTAAATGAAATTAAATGAAATTAAATGAAATTAAATGAAATTAAATGAAATTAAATGAAATTAAATGAAATTAAATGAAATTAAATGAAATTAAATGAAATTAAATGAAATTAAATGAAATTAAATGAAATTAAATGAAATTAAATGAAATTAAATGAAATTAAATGAAATTAAATGAAATTAAATGAAATTAAATGAAATTAAATGAAATTAAATGAAATTAAATGAAATTAAATGAAATTAAATGAAATTAAATGAAATTAAATGAAATTAAATGAAATTAAATGAAATTAAATGAAATTAAATGAAATTAAATGAAATTAAATGAAATTAAATGAAATTAAATGAAATTAAATGAAATTAAATGAAATTAAATGAAATTAAATGAAATTAAATGAAATTAAATGAAATTAAATGAAATTAAATGAAATTAAATGAAATTAAATGAAATTAAATGAAATTAAATGAAATTAAATGAAATTAAATGAAATTAAATGAAATTAAATGAAATTAAATGAAATTAAATGAAATTAAATGAAATTAAATGAAATTAAATGAAATTAAATGAAATTAAATGAAATTAAATGAAATTAAATGAAATTAAATGAAATTAAATGAAATTAAATGAAATTAAATGAAATTAAATGAAATTAAATGAAATTAAATGAAATTAAATGAAATTAAATGAAATTAAATGAAATTAAATGAAATTAAATGAAATTAAATGAAATTAAATGAAATTAAATGAAATTAAATGAAATTAAATGAAATTAAATGAAATTAAATGAAATTAAATGAAATTAAATGAAATTAAATGAAATTAAATGAAATTAAATGAAATTAAATGAAATTAAATGAAATTAAATGAAATTAAATGAAATTAAATGAAATTAAATGAAATTAAATGAAATTAAATGAAATTAAATGAAATTAAATGAAATTAAATGAAATTAAATGAAATTAAATGAAATTAAATGAAATTAAATGAAATTAAATGAAATTAAATGAAATTAAATGAAATTAAATGAAATTAAATGAAATTAAATGAAATTAAATGAAATTAAATGAAATTAAATGAAATTAAATGAAATTAAATGAAATTAAATGAAATTAAATGAAATTAAATGAAATTAAATGAAATTAAATGAAATTAAATGAAATTAAATGAAATTAAATGAAATTAAATGAAATTAAATGAAATTAAATGAAATTAAATGAAATTAAATGAAATTAAATGAAATTAAATGAAATTAAATGAAATTAAATGAAATTAAATGAAATTAAATGAAATTAAATGAAATTAAATGAAATTAAATGAAATTAAATGAAATTAAATGAAATTAAATGAAATTAAATGAAATAAATGAAATTAAATGAAATTAAATGAAATTAAATGAAATTAAATGAAATTAAATGAAATTAAATGAAATTAAATGAAATTAAATGAAATTAAATGAAATTAAATGAAATTAAATGAAATTAAATGAAATTAAATGAAATTAAATGAAATTAAATGAAATTAAATGAAATTAAATGAAATTAAATGAAATTAAATGAAATTAAATGAAATTAAATGAAATTAAATGAAATTAAATGAAATTAAATGAAATTAAATGAAATTAAATGAAATAAATAAATGAAATTAAATGAAATTAAATGAAATTAAATGAAATTAAATGAAATTAAATGAAATTAAATGAAATTAAATGAAATTAAATGAAATTAAATGAAATTAAATGAAATTAAATGAAATTAAATGAAATTAAATGAAATTAAATGAAATTAAATGAAATTAAATGAAATTAAATGAAATTAAATGAAATTAAATGAAATTAAATGAAATTAAATGAAATTAAATGAAATTAAATGAAATTAAATGAAATTAAATGAAATTAAATGAAATTAAATGAAATTAAATGAAATTAAATGAAATTAAATGAAATTAAATGAAATTAAATGAAATTAAATGAAATTAAATGAAATTAAATGAAATTAAATGAAATTAAATGAAATTAAATGAAATTAAATGAAATTAAATGAAATTAAATGAAATTAAATGAAATTAAATGAAATTAAATGAAATTAATGAAATAAATGAAATTAAATGAAATTAAATGAAATTAAATGAAATTAAATGAAATTAAATGAAATTAAATGAAATTAAATGAAATTAAATGAAATTAAATGAAATTAAATGAAATTAAATGAAATTAAATGAAATTAAATGAAATTAAATGAAATTAAATGAAATTAAATGAAATTAAATGAAATTAATAAATAAATGAAATTAAATGAAATTAAATGAAATTAAATGAAATTAAATGAAATTAAATGAAATTAAATGAAATTAAATGAAATTAAATGAAATTAAATGAAATTAAATGAAATTAAATGAAATTAAATGAAATTAAATGAAATTAAATGAAATTAAATGAAATTAAATGAAATTAAATGAAATTAAATGAAATTAAATGAAATTAAATGAAATTAAATGAAATTAAATGAAATTAAATGAAATTAAATGAAATTAAATGAAATTAAATGAAATTAAATGAAATTAAATGAAATTAAATGAAATTAAATGAAATTAAATGAAATTAAATGAAATTAAATGAAATTAAATGAAATTAAATGAAATTAAATGAAATTAAATGAAATTAAATGAAATTAAATGAAATTAAATGAAATTAAATGAAATTAAATGAAATTAAATGAAATTAAATGAAATTAAATGAAATTAAATGAAATTAAATGAAATTAAATGAAATTAAATGAAATTAAATGAAATTAAATGAAATTAAATGAAATTAAATGAAATTAAATGAAATTAAATGAAATTAAATGAAATTAAATGAAATTAAATGAAATTAAATGAAATTAAATGAAATTAAATGAAATTAAATGAAATTAAATGAAATTAAATGAAATTAAATGAAATTAAATGAAATTAAATGAAATTAAATGAAATTAAATGAAATTAAATGAAATTAAATGAAATTAAATGAAATTAAATGAAATTAAATGAAATTAAATGAAATTAAATGAAATTAAATGAAATTAAATGAAATTAAATGAAATTAAATGAAATTAAATGAAATTAAATGAAATTAAATGAAATTAAATGAAATTAAATGAAATTAAATGAAATTAAATGAAATTAAATGAAATTAAATGAAATTAAATGAAATTAAATGAAATTAAATGAAATTAAATGAAATTAAATGAAATTAAATGAAATTAAATGAAATTAAATGAAATTAAATGAAATTAAATGAAATTAAATGAAATTAAATGAAATTAAATGAAATTAAATGAAATTAAATGAAATTAAATGAAATTAAATGAAATTAAATGAAATTAAATGAAATTAAATGAAATTAAATGAAATTAAATGAAATTAAATGAAATTAAATGAAATTAAATGAAATTAAATGAAATTAAATGAAATTAAATGAAATTAAATGAAATTAAATGAAATTAAATGAAATTAAATGAAATTAAATGAAATTAAATGAAATTAAATGAAATTAAATGAAATTAAATGAAATTAAATGAAATTAAATGAAATTAAATGAAATTAAATGAAATTAAATGAAATTAAATGAAATTAAATGAAATTAAATGAAATTAAATGAAATTAAATGAAATTAAATGAAATTAAATGAAATTAAATGAAATTAAATGAAATTAAATGAAATAAATGAAATTAAATGAAATTAAATGAAATTAAATGAAATTAAATGAAATTAAATGAAATTAAATGAAATTAAATGAAATTAAATGAAATTAAATGAAATTAAATGAAATTAAATGAAATTAAATGAAATTAAATGAAATTAAATGAAATTAAATGAAATTAAATGAAATTAAATGAAATTAAATGAAATTAAATGAAATTAAATGAAATTAAATGAAATTAAATGAAAATTAAATGAAATTAAATGAAATTAAATGAAATTAAATGAAATTAAATGAAATTAAATGAAATTAAATGAAATTAAATGAAATTAAATGAAATTAAATGAAATTAAATGAAATTAAATGAAATTAAATGAAATTAAATGAAATTAAATGAAATTAAATGAAATTAAATGAAATTAAATGAAATTAAATGAAATTAAATGAAATTAAATGAAATTAAATGAAATTAAATGAAATTAAATGAAATTAAATGAAATTAAATGAAATTAAATGAAATTAAATGAAATTAAATGAAATTAAATGAAATTAAATGAAATTAAATGAAATTAAATGAAATTAAATGAAATTAAATGAAATTAAATGAAATTAAATGAAATTAAATGAAATTAAATGAAATTAAATGAAATTAAATGAAATTAAATGAAATTAAATGAAATTAAATGAAATTAAATGAAATTAAATGAAATTAAATGAAATTAAATGAAATTAAATGAAATTAAATGAAATTAAATGAAATTAAATGAAATTAAATGAAATTAAATGAAATTAAATGAAATTAAATGAAATTAAATGAAATTAAATGAAATTAAATGAAATTAAATGAAATTAAATGAAATTAAATGAAATTAAATGAAATTAAATGAAATTAAATGAAATTAAATGAAATTAAATGAAATTAAATGAAATTAAATGAAATTAAATGAAATTAAATGAAATTAAATGAAATTAAATGAAATTAAATAAATTAAATGAAATTAAATGAAATTAAATGAAATTAAATGAAATTAAATGAAATTAAATGAAATTAAATGAAATTAAATGAAATTAAATGAAATTAAATGAAATTAAATGAAATTAAATGAAATTAAATGAAATTAAATGAAATTAAATGAAATTAAATGAAATTAAATGAAATTAAATGAAATTAAATGAAATTAAATGAAATTAAATGAAATTAAATGAAATTAAATGAAATTAAATGAAATTAAATGAAATTAAATGAAATTAATGAAATTAAATGAAATTAAATGAAATTAAATGAAATTAAATGAAATTAAATGAAATTAAATGAAATTAAATGAAATTAAATGAAATTAAATGAAATTAAATGAAATTAAATGAAATTAAATGAAATTAAATGAAATTAAATGAAATTAAATGAAATTAAATGAAATTAAATGAAATTAAATGAAATTAAATGAAATTAAATGAAATTAAATGAAATTAAATGAAATTAAATGAAATTAAATGAAATTAAATGAAATTAAATGAAATTAAATGAAATTAAATGAAATTAAATGAAATTAAATGAAATTAAATGAAATTAAATGAAATTAAATGAAATTAAATGAAATTAAATGAAATTAAATGAAATTAAATGAAATTAAATGAAATTAAATGAAATTAAATGAAATTAAATGAAATTAAATGAAATTAAATGAAATTAAATGAAATTAAATGAAATTAAATGAAATTAAATGAAATTAAATGAAATTAAATGAAATTAAATGAAATTAAATGAAATTAAATGAAATTAAATGAAATTAAATGAAATTAAATGAAATTAAATGAAATTAAATGAAATTAAATGAAATTAAATGAAATTAAATGAAAATTAAATGAAATTAAATGAAATTAAATGAAATTAAATGAAATTAAATGAAATTAAATGAAATTAAATGAAATTAAATGAAATTAAATGAAATTAAATGAAATTAAATGAAATTAAATGAAATTAAATGAAATTAAATGAAATTAAATGAAATTAAATGAAATTAAATGAAATTAAATGAAATTAAATGAAATTAAATGAAATTAAATGAAATTAAATGAAATTAAATGAAATTAAATGAAATTAAATGAAATTAAATGAAATTAAATGAAATTAAATGAAATTAAATGAAATTAAATGAAATTAAATGAAATTAAATGAAATTAAATGAAATTAAATGAAATTAAATGAAATTAAATGAAATTAAATGAAATTAAATGAAATTAAATGAAATTAAATGAAATTAAATGAAATTAAATGAAATTAAATGAAATTAAATGAAATTAAATGAAATTAAATGAAATTAAATGAAATTAAATGAAATTAAATGAAATTAAATGAAATTAAATGAAATTAAATGAAATTAAATGAAATTAAATGAAATTAAATGAAATTAAATGAAATTAAATGAAATTAAATGAAATTAAATGAAATTAAATGAAATTAAATGAAATTAAATGAAATTAAATGAAATTAAATGAAATTAAATGAAATTAAATGAAATTAAATGAAATTAAATGAAATTAAATGAAATTAAATGAAATTAAATGAAATTAAATGAAATTAAATGAAATTAAATGAAATTAAATGAAATTAAATGAAATTAAATGAAATTAAATGAAATTAAATGAAAATTAAATGAAATTAAATGAAATTAAATGAAATTAAATGAAATTAAATGAAATTAAATGAAATTAAATGAAATTAAATGAAATTAAATGAAATTAAATGAAATTAAATGAAATTAAATGAAATTAAATGAAATTAAATGAAATTAAATGAAATTAAATGAAATTAAATGAAATTAAATGAAATTAAATGAAATTAAATGAAATTAAATGAAATTAAATGAAATTAAATGAAATTAAATGAAATTAAATGAAATTAAATGAAATTAAATGAAATTAAATGAAATTAAATGAAATTAAATGAAATTAAATGAAATTAAATGAAATTAAATGAAATTAAATGAAATTAAATGAAATTAAATGAAATTAAATGAAATTAAATGAAATTAAATGAAATAAATGAAATTAAATGAAATTAAATGAAATTAAATGAAATTAAATGAAATTAAATGAAATTAAATGAAATTAAATGAAATTAAATGAAATTAAATGAAATTAAATGAAATTAAATGAAATTAAATGAAATTAAATGAAATTAAATGAAATTAAATGAAATTAAATGAAATTAAATGAAATTAAATGAAATTAAATGAAATTAAATGAAATTAAATGAAATTAAATGAAATTAAATGAAATTAAATGAAATTAAATGAAATTAAATGAAATTAAATGAAATTAAATGAAATTAAATGAAATTAAATGAAATTAAATGAAATTAAATGAAATTAAATGAAATTAAATGAAATTAAATGAAATTAAATGAAATTAAATGAAATTAAATGAAATTAAATGAAATTAAATGAAATTAAATGAAATTAAATGAAATTAAATGAAATTAAATGAAATTAAATGAAATTAAATGAAATTAAATGAAATTAAATGAAATTAAATGAAATTAAATGAAATTAAATGAAATTAAATGAAATTAAATGAAATTAAATGAAATTAAATGAAATTAAATGAAATTAAATGAAATTAAATGAAATTAAATGAAATTAAATGAAATTAAATGAAATTAAATGAAATTAAATGAAATTAAATGAAATTAAATGAAATTAAATGAAATTAAATGAAATTAAATGAAATAAATGAAATTAAATGAAATTAAATGAAATTAAATGAAATTAAATGAAATTAAATGAAATTAAATGAAATTAAATGAAATTAAATGAAATTAAATGAAATTAAATGAAATTAAATGAAATTAAATGAAATTAAATGAAATTAAATGAAATTAAATGAAATTAAATGAAATTAAATGAATTAAATGAAATTAAATGAAATTAAATGAAATTAAATGAAATTAAATGAAATTAAATGAAATTAAATGAAATTAAATGAAATTAAATGAAATTAAATGAAATTAAATGAAATTAAATGAAATTAAATGAAATTAAATGAAATTAAATGAAATTAAATGAAATTAAATGAAATTAAATGAAATTAAATGAAATTAAATGAAATTAAATGAAATTAAATGAAATTAAATGAAATTAAATGAAATTAAATGAAATTAAATGAAATTAAATGAAATTAAATGAAATTAAATGAAATTAAATGAAATTAAATGAAATTAAATGAAATTAAATGAAATTAAATGAAATTAAATGAAATTAAATGAAATTAAATGAAATTAAATGAAATTAAATGAAATTAAATGAAATTAAATGAAATTAAATGAAATTAAATGAAATTAAATGAAATTAAATGAAATTAAATGAAATTAAATGAAATTAAATGAAATTAAATGAAATTAAATGAAATTAAATGAAATTAAATGAAATTAAATGAAATTAAATGAAATTAAATGAAATTAAATGAAATTAAATGAAATTAAATGAAATTAAATGAAATTAAATGAAATTAAATGAAATTAAATGAAATTAAATGAAATTAAATGAAATTAAATGAAATTAAATGAAATTAAATGAAATTAAATGAAATTAAATGAAATTAAATGAAATTAAATGAAATTAAATGAAATTAAATGAAATTAAATGAAATTAAATGAAATTAAATGAAATTAAATGAAATTAAATGAAATTAAATGAAATTAAATGAAATTAAATGAAATTAAATGAAATTAAATGAAATTAAATGAAAATTAAATGAAATTAAATGAAATTAAATGAAATTAAATGAAATTAAATGAAATTAAATGAAATTAAATGAAATTAAATGAAATTAAATGAAATT
>CAKJVB030000183.1:6732-27041 GCA_918026665.1 Diabrotica balteata | reverse complement strand
AACACCTGTAGGAAGAAGAAGCAAAGGCCGACCGCGAATTAGGTGGTTAGATGGAGTTGAAACCGACTTACGGATATTAAAAATCAGAAGATGGCAACATGTTGCCAGAAACCGAACAGAATGGCGACGAATCTTAGAGCAGGCCAAGATCCACAGAGGATTGTCGAGCCAAAGATGATGATAAAAATATTTTGATACAAATCCAATAAAACGTAAAAAAGTTACATCATATTAGATAAATAAAGAAATAACCTATTATATTTTTTAATTTTTAACATAAATTGTATAATTGTTTCCCAGAATTTTCATTAATCGTATGGTAATAACAGACATTGAAATTTATAAGCGCCTTATAATAAACTTTTTGTTTACTTATTACTTTATTACTCTTGACAAAACATAATTTTCTCCATTTCTGCTCTCCTAATTTAAGTAGTCTTGTAGAATATAGCGTTTCCTCCGTGTACAAAAAATTAGGTTTTGTGCTCCCTCGAGAACACAAACGTTCCCGTATATAGGTCTTTCCGTCTTTGGTTACCTTGTTAAACTAATTTTTGTGTGAAATTAGATGTCTTTTCAGTACGTATATTCTAGAGTTTATAAAGCAAAATCAAGATAGCGAGAAGTTAAATAGTAATATAATTAACTTTCCTCAAAATAAACATAGCGGAAAATTTAAACGAAATAAAATTTTACTATTAAAATTACAATTATTATATTTTCTGGGAAAAATCACAAAATGAGAATCATAATAAGAATCATTAGAAATATTTCATAATTGCGTTTTCCATTGACCGTTTCATAGTTTAACAAACTATGTATTTTGTTTATAAAAAAATGAGTATATTTATTTAAAAACCCTTAAAAGGGCTACATCAAAAAAACAAACGTTTTCGGACTAAACAGTCCATCATCAGGTTTAAAATTGCTAGGTTAAAATGCCTGAGCCACCAAAATACCAGGGTAAAAACCCTTTAATTACATGTAGTTTGTAGATTGTTTATCGTCAAACTAGTTAACAGCTAACAAAACATTTCAGAGAAAATATTGGTTATAATCTCAGTCAGCAAGAAAAACTAACCTTATACAGATAGCGACATTGTTTTTTTTTATTTAAAGAAAAAGTCGCATCCACCTAATGGTTATTAGCGACGGGTCTATACAATTTTACAATAATAGATATATTACAATGGTTACAAAAAAAAATCCTACAAAGTAGTACTAAAAAAGTCAGCAATTTGGTACTACAACAAAAAAAAAATAAAGTCAAATCTTATGGAACACATTGATGGCTTTTAAATAATCTATTAAGTTCTTTGAGTATCTATTTGACCTAGCACAACTGATAAGTTTGAATCTATATTATTAAACAGATTGTTGATGTTTAAATTTGTCACATTCAAGATATGCTTTGGATTCTATGTTTGACCAGCAAGCGAGTAAGACGTGTTTTAGGCACTAATTTATCGTGCTCGTTAAATAGTAATTATTGAAGTATATTTAAAAGTAATTAAGTATAAAAGTGAAAGTGATTTGTATACTGAATATTGGAATCGTGAGTAGATAATATATACTTTTTTCATCTATTTGGATTTATATATTTAAGTAAACAACTGCAACTAGTTATAAATATTATCCAATTTCTATGAACTGGTATAACAACGAAAGCTGTAAAACAGCACCGGTTTTAGTCGGATTTTAAATCCATTTAAAAGATGTCATCTTCCAGTCAACTACCACAAAATGCATCATACTCAAAAGCAGTTAGTCAACCACGTAGTATATTAATCCCAGGCAGAGATCAAGCTATTTTATTTAACACTCTAGAAAATTGTACAATTAATGACTATCTTGAAGGATTGAGTCAGCATATAGAACCGAAAAATATAATTTTTGCATCCCGTATATCAAACGGTAGAATATGCATATACCTATCATCCAAAAACCTAGTAGATAAATTCATAGCAGAAACAAAGAAGATAATAGTAAATGGAAATATACTAGAAGCGAGAAGATTAATAACTCCATCAGTCCGCTTAATTCTGTCCAATGCATGTCCAAGCATACCTTCTAACTTAATAATGGACGAATTAATAAAACTAGGTTTAAATCCCCTCTCAGACATATCATACCTACGGATAGGAGCAACCAATCCTGCCTTTAGTCATATTCTAAGCTTCCGAAGACAAATTTTCGTTTCACCTTTTCCAGACAACTTTGTACTACCTGAATCTTTTATTATCGAGTTGGAACAAACATCATACCGCATATTTATAGCCCAAAACGAAAATTGTTTCAAATGCAAATTAACTGGACACCATGCAGCTAATTGTCCAAATATTTTACCTTCTAACCATCCTCACAATGATAGTGCAATACAAACAGAAATGAGACAAAATTCATCAATAAATCATACTCAACAAGATAATTCACAAAATACTCCCGAAATCTCAAATACCACTCCCTCCACACTTACTACGTCTTCTCAAACCACATTACAAACAGTAGCAATCCCAAATTTATCAATAAACCAAACCCAACAGTGCTCACTACAAAATACATCTATACATTTGACCACTTCTCCAGTTAACACTACAATCGCAACACCTACATCGTCTGAGTCATCCTCTAATACCCAAAAACATAAATCAACCTTACCTGAAACAAGTCAACACTTACCTCCAAATAAAAACACACATTTGAATTCTCACGAACCCCAAATAACTTCGAACAAAGCAACCGGAAAAAGAACCCTAGAAGATGCAATCACGCCACCCTCCGAAGAAAACTTTGAAAAACCTAAGCTTCAACTAAAGAAAAAAACCAAAACTGATGACAAAAATTTAGGAAATGATATACCAAATCTCCAAACATTACTAGAACCAGTTAGAGAATATATAGAA
Source organism: Diabrotica balteata (assembly GCA_918026665.1). Taxonomy (NCBI): domain Eukaryota; kingdom Metazoa; phylum Arthropoda; class Insecta; order Coleoptera; family Chrysomelidae; genus Diabrotica; species Diabrotica balteata. Next base: position 24,138 of record CAKJVB030000183.1, on the reverse strand, counting down.
AGGGAAAAGCAATTGTTAAGCTTCGATCAAGTAGTGGATCTATTCGAAAATATACAAGGATCAAAAGACATAATCAGCGTAACAAAATTGTACTCAGAAGACTCTCATGCACTTATAAAGTTTCTATCGGAATTACATCCATACTACATCGACAGAAGAATGAAAACCAAAAGCACCAAATTAATACGAAAACTTGGCAAACACATAGGTTTTCTCTCTGCAGTGAAAACTCCATTGTCGGAAGAAGATTCCGACTCATCGATAAATAATTCCTCTAAAGAATAATTACATTCACTTCTCTGCTTCAATGGAACTTAAATGGGTTTTACACCCATTTCGAAAAACTAAAACATATTATCTCTGAAACACACCCATCTATTATCTGTCTACAGGAAACAAATTTTAAAAATTCAAACCATGTATATAACTTTCGTAATTATTCATGTTTTTATAATAACAGATTAAACCAAAACATTGCCAGTGGAGGAGTAGCAATTTACGTGGATGAAAAATTCATGAGCAGACAGTTACCAGTGACTTCAAATAACATTGAATTAATAACTATTGCAATAAATATACCTCAAAAGATTTATATATGTAATATGTACATCCCACCAAATCAAACTATATCCCAAGAAGAATTAACAGCTATTTTAGAACAAATTCCTTCACCTAGAATTATCGTTGGAGATCTTAACTGCCACAATCCGATGTGGGGTTCCATAAAACTCAACCCAAAAGGGCGAATTATAGAAGATATTATAACATCCCAAAATCTGAATCTACTTAACGACGGAAGACCAACCAGATTCAACATACATAATGGCACATCATCGGCAATTGATATTTCGCTGTGTGACCCAGTTCTGTCCACTACGTTAACATGGGACGTTCTACCCTACTTATATGGTAGTGACCACTACCCCATTATAATGTCTTTAACGCATCAAAAAACCACAAATATCGAATCGCCTATCTCAAAATGGAATATTAAAAATGCTGATTGGACTAATTTTAGCAAACAGATCGAACAGGACATTAACCAAACCAACTTTACATCATCAATCGATATTGACAAGTTTTTAAGCACATTTTTACAAATCATCACAGCAGGCGCAGAGACGTATGTAAGAAAAACGAAAATTTTAAAAAAACATAAACCTCTTCCGTGGTGGACATCTGAATGCAGCCAAGCTACAAGAGCGTATAAGAAATCTTTCAATAAACTAAAGCATCATAAAACAGACGAGAACATAATGGACTACAAAAAACGAAGAGCTGAGGCAAGATACATTCTAAAAAAGAATAGAAAAGAATCCTGGAGAAAATTCATCTCATCTCTTAATACCTCTTCAAACATAAGTACAGTTTGGAGAAACTTAAGGAAAATCTCTGGCAAAAGCCAACCATATAAGATTCCTTTTTTAGCAAAAAATAACAAAATAATTAGTGATAGAAAAGAAATCGTAGATTTGTTAGCAGACCAATACGAATTAAATTCCAGTGACGAAAATTACACTGATAATTTTAAAATACATAAAAACAACGTAGAAAAAAACGTATTGGGATTCGACGGACATGAGATTCACAACCTTAACGTTCCTTTTTCCTTCATAGAACTTGCTGAAGCCTTAAACTCTTCCAAAGATTCAAGCCCAGGACCAGACGGTATCCCCTTAGCATTTCTACTACATCTACCAGACAATGGAAAAAATTTATTACTAGACCTTTATAATTTTATCTGGAGTAACCAGGTTTTCCCATCAACTTGGTCCGAAGCAATAATACTACCACTTCTTAAACCTGAGAAATCCCGGACATCACCTGAGTCATATCGACCAATATCTTTAACCAATATTATATGTAAAGTGTTAGAGAAAATGGTAAATAAAAGGCTGAGATGGTATTTAGAACAACAAAAACTCCTTATACCACAACAAAGTGGATTTAGACAAAATAGATCCACTATAGATAACTTAATAGACTTAGAGTCAGGAATACATGAAGCATTTGCAAATAAGCAAGATTGTATCGCAGTTTTTTTTGATATTAATAAAGCTTATGATACTGTCTGGCGATACAATATCATATCAAAATTGCATAATTGGAATATCAGAGGCAATATGTTAAAATTTATTTCCAATTTTCTTCATTCTCGCAGCTTCATAGTTCGATCAGACAACGCTAACTCAGATAAAAAAGTTCAAAAGAACGGAGTACCACAAGGATCAGTTATAAGCTCAACCCTTTTTCTAATAGCCATAAACGACATACTTCAACAATGCTCACCGATTGTTAAAGGAAGATTATACGCTGATGACTTGGTTTTATTTGCCAAAGGAAAAAACCCTACATCTATTCAAAAACATTTACAACAAACAATTAATAATTTAGAATCATGGTCTAGGACTACCGGATTACAATTTTCACCGACAAAAACTAAATGTATTTTATTCACACGAAAACATAACACTCTAATTCCACATCTAAAGCTATATAATCAAACCCTTAGTTTCACAAATAATATCAGATTTTTAGGTATGGTTTTCGACCAAAAGCTCTCCTGGAAAAAACATACAGAAGAACTTAAAAAATCATGCCAAGCAGGACTAAATTTCATGAAAACTATTTCCAGCAAAAACTGGGGAGCAGATCAAAATACACTATTACATGTATATAAATCTTTAATTAGATCCAAACTCGACTATGGTGCAATAGTTTATTCATCAAGCAAAGTATCTGTATTGAAAACATTAGAAACTGTTCAAAACACAGCTTTACGAATAGCTACAGGCGCGTTTCGCACGACACCAGTTGAAAGTTTACAATGCTTAACAGGAGAACCACCACTAAGTTTACGACGCAAATACCTTTCTCTCTCATATGCTTCTAAAATAGCTAGTAATAAAGAACACCCTACTTATACCAATACGTTCACAGATCGATTTCAAGACACTTTCTCTACAAGAAGACTAGATCCACCATTTTACGAAAGAATTAGAAGAAATCTTCATGACCTACATCTTAAATTTCCTGAAATTCTTCCAACAAATTTCCTAACTTCTCCACCTTGGTTAATACCAATTCCCAAGATTAATACTAACCTTAGTATATATAAAAAACGTGAGACTATAACAGGCCTGATCAAACAATCATTCTTAACAGAAATGGAAACTTATAAAAATCACTATAAGATATACACTGACGCATCCAAATCTTCAGACGGTGTTGGTGCAGCCATCCTTACACCCAATACATCTTTAAAATTTAAATTCAATCCCATTACTTCGTCGTATACTGCGGAGTTGTTTGCAATATTACAAGCACTTATCCACATAAAAGAGACGAAACAGTCCCCGTCTCTCATAATAACCGATTCACTAAGCTCACTTCACACTATAAAACGTTTATATCGATGGTGTAGCGCACAAATGTTGTAAGTGCAATCTGTAGGAAAAATGAGTTAAGTATCACGTAAGTATATTTAAAGCTATAGAATTATTATGCACAAAGGTGGTAGATTAAATCCATAAATTTAATACCTCTAGCGCCATCTGCCATTCAGTATAAGTACTTTACACTTAAAATCTGTATGCGCACTTGTTGTAAAATCACCTACCACATTTGTGCATGTATTTCTTTGACGGTTTATCCAACAAATGGTGTACCTACCACTTTACACGTGTTAATTTTGAGGTTATAAAATATTGTTTACTGAGTGACAAAAGTATTTTGTGCTTGCTTCTGATAAAATGACTTCCAGGGTGGCAAAAATAGTAGAATTGGCATTAATGCAAAGGAAAACTGGTACGTTATTTATAAGACACGTTTAATTTTAAAAGTAAAAGTTTTGTTTTCTAGATTCTGGTATAATTGATTACCAAAAGGAAAGTTCCACAAGTACGTCTGAGGTTATTCTATCCACGGAAAGTATAAGTAAGTAATATTATATCAAGTAATTGTAGAGAAAACCTCATAAATAATATGAAATAAATTTAAAAAATGGTTAATTTAGGTAACTAATAGTCCCTATTTTATACATTTGTAATTTTTGTTTGTAGATGTGAGCAGATTACAAAGTGAGCTTCCTAGCACATCCGGGACTGCAAAAATGTTTTCGGGTGCATCAAACAATGACAGTGAAAGTGAAAGAGACCCTTTTGAAAGTTCTAGTGAGTCATACGTACCTTCAGATTCAGAATTAAGCTTAGATGAGGACCAGATAATGGAAGAGCCCCTTGAACAACACCGGGAAGAGCTCGCACAACAAAACAATAAAACAAAGAAGAGAAAACAAGGTAATAAGTTTTTATGGAAAAGGTCCATTGTAAAAAGAAATAGGCTTAGTGGAAAGAAATATATAAACAGGAGTGGAAAAACAGTTGAAGAAAAGAAGCCTTTGCCCGTTAACTGCACCAAATGTAGGTATAAATGTGAAAAAAATATTACTGAAGAACTAAGAATAATTATTTGTCGCGAATACTGGGAAATGGGCGACTATGATAAGCAAAAATTACACCTGAGTTCATTAGTGACCGATGTTCCAATAAAAAGAAGAAAACAACAAGTAGAACAGTCAAGGCGTAAAACTTCAAGGATTTTTTATTTAAAAAACTTCGAAGGCTTGAGAATTCGAGTGTGTTTAAATTTTTTTTGTAAAACATTTAATATTTCCCATCGGGTAATTGAAACATGTATGAAAAATGTGGGTAATACACACACCTACACTGGATTTGATAAAAGAAAAGGTAAAAGACCTCATAATGTTACAAAGGAACAAGATGTATTGCTTGTCAAGGAACACATTGATAGTTTTCCACGTGTGGAATCACACTATTGCCGGCGAGATTCAACGAAACAGTATTTGTCTTCAGATTTAAATTTATCCCAAATGTACAGATTATACATTGGCTTCTGTGAAAATCGAAACGTGACCAAGGTTTCTAAATTTGTTTATCAGAAGATATTCCACAAATATGACCCAGCATTGGATTTTTTCATTCCGAAAAAGGACCAGTGTTTTAAGTGTAATGCTTACAATACTGCTAAAGACAAGGAGCCATTAAAAGAGGAATTTGACAGTCACAAAAAGAGAGAAAAGGATGCAATGCGGATGAAATCTGAAGATAAGGAAAGAGCCGCTAGAGAAAAAGGACAAACTTTTAGAGCCGCAACATTTGACTTACAAGCAATTTTGTCAGTGCCATTTGCGGGAGACAATCAAATATTTTATAAGTTAAAGCTAAATGTATATAATTTTACAATTTTTGATGCGTCAGATGCAACAGGTCATTGTTATGTATGGGACGAAACCCATGGGAAAAAAGGCAGTACAGAAATAGGAACGTGTCTTCTTAAATACTTGTATAGCTTATCGGAAACTGTGACGCATGTTTCTACATTCAGTGATACATGTGGAGGCCAGAACAGGAATAAGTATGTGTCAGCCGCATTGCTCTATGCAGTAAATACAATTAAACATTTGGAAGTTTTCGATTTAAAATTTATGGAGACAGGGCACTCTTACTTGGAAGCTGATTCGATGCACGCCACAATCGAAAGAGCAAGAAAGCATAAAAAAATATATTCTACAAGAGAGTGGTCTGTGCTAATTTCAGCTGCAAGAGTAAAACCTAAACCATACTGTGTACATAATTTAAATTTCAACGATTTTTATGATCTACAGAAACTTGCCGATCTTATGACTCCTAACAATACTTTAAATACAGATAAAGAAAAGGTTCAGTGGCTGAAAATTAAATGGATTCGTTTTGAGAAAAAAGATCCTTTTTTAATTAAATATAAATACAATTTGTATGATGATACTTTTTTAACCATAGATGTTTCTGATACAAGGAAACTAAGAGGAAGGTCACAAACTTGGGAGTCATTAGCACTAACCCAAAAATATTTCCACAGATTGCCGGTATCCCAAAAAAAGAAGAAGGATCTCTTATCTCTTTTAAATTGTGGTATTATTCCACAAGATTACGCTCATTTTATTAATGACATTCCTGTTACTAATGAAACATTATTACCGGACGACAACGAATAGTTTTTTTTAATATACAAATTCTGTTTTAATTCTTTTTTTAACACATTTTGTTATTTCATTTAAAGAAAAATGTTGAGATTAATTGTTTGTTGTTATTTGAATCAAAACCTGTGTTTTATCATCTGTTCACCGTAACATAAATTGAACATGTTTCCCAAGTAATGGTTATGCACAAAGGTGGTAAGTAACAAAGTATTTAACAAAAACATTACAAGTCATTTTTTTTTAAATGTTATTAATTAAACTGATATTTGATTGTCTTTTGACGTTATTGAAGATAATTTGTGATTTTCTTAGGGATTCGTGATTTAATACAAAGGTTTAAACTTCAAACCGATTTTTCTCAAAACAGTAACTTTAGCACTTACAACATTTGTGTGCTACACCATCGATATACCAATAATCCAATTTTCCTCACGTATCAAATCAGAAATAGAGATTCTAAATAATAATAAGATCACTGTTGACTTCATGTTTGTTCCATCACATTCAGGTATACAAGGAAATGAAGAAGCAGATGAACTAGCCCGCTTAGCATCCTCCAGCCAGGACTCCATTCTCATTAATGAGGTTCCTTCAGATGACTTTAGGTCAGAAATAAAACATAAAGTGTTAAGTGCGTGGCAAAATAAGTGGAGTGTATCACAAAATAAACTAAAAGAAATCAAACAATTAGTGAAACCGTGGCTCCAACCCACAGCGAATAGACACGATCAAGTGAAAATAACACGTTTGCGACTAGGACATAGTAACTTTACACATAAACACCTCTTTACGCGAACTGTGCCGCCAATATGTGAAACGTGTCAAGTAACACTCTCCGTGAAACATATACTAACTCAGTGCAAAAAATATGAAGCAGCAAGAAAGAAGCACACTATACCAAATAACATGAAGGAAGCCCTAGGAAAAAATATGAACATTAAAAACACAATAAGTTACCTTAAAGACTCAGGACTATATCATTTATTGTAATTTTTTTCTAACTGTAACCTGTAGTTTACATTTAGGTCACTAATAACCCTGGTGGTTACAGCGTAAATAAATAAATAAAAAAAAAAAAAAAAAAAAAAAGATATGCTTTACTGTTAAGGTTGAATTGCAGTGCTCGCATATTGGTGGGTTACATTTAGAAAAAAGATAAGAGTGTGTGAGTCTAGTATGGCCTAATCGTAATCGGTTAACTACACTCTGTTCATGACAATTTTTGTAAAAAGATTTAGTTCCTTTAACTGTATCTTTAATTTGTCGTAGTTTAGACGTTGATATTTGCCATTCGTTATGCCAGACTTCTAAGATTTTTGCCTTAATAGAAATCTTTAAGTCATCTGGACCGCACTTTAATATTATTTCTGATTCCGCACTAGACACTGCACTACGCGCACTTAAGTCTGCTTCTTCATTTCCAGGGATACCCACGTGAGAAGGAATCCATATGAAGTCAACCGTTCTTCCTTTTTCTTGACATGTGTGAAGTTCTGATTTGATCATTTTTTCAATTGGGTGTTTAGGATATACTCGTTGAATTGAAGTAATCGAACTCAGAGAATCAGAAAGAATCACCGCTTGGACGATATTGGTATCATTAATAAACTTAATTGCTCGATAAAGAGCGAATAATTCGGCTGTATATATGCTACAGTGGGGAGATAGTTGAAATAGATATTTACTTGAATTGATCACAAAAGCGGCACCAACTCCATTGCTAGATTTTGAAGCATCTGTAAATATTTTGGAGAAATTTTCATAAGTTTGGAGTATATTTGACAAAATAGTTTTTATTTCTGAGGGACGTATTTCCGACTTATTATATTTGCTCAAATATACATTGCACTGTGGAATATTGATTGACCAAGGGATATGAGGATCGTTGATGTTTGGATCGAATATGTCAGGAAAATCAAAGTTTAATTTCTTGCAATATGTTCTAATTCTTTCATAGTATGGTTTTCTTAGTTTATCATTATGATTAAAAAGTTCGTTATATTTATCTGTGAAGGTGTTACTGTAAATAGGTTTTTCTCGATTACAGTATACCGAGGATGAATGTGTTAATGTTAGTTGCATTCGCCTGTGGTAAAGGGATGGCTCACCAAGTTCAGCATATATGCTCTCAATAGGTGTACTTCTAAATGCTCGTAGTGCGATTCTAAGACCATTATTATGAATTGTATCTAGAGATTTTAAAATAGACTTTCTGGCAGAACAATAAGCGATGCATCCATAATCGAGTTTAGACCTGATTAACGATTTGTATACTGATATATTGTATTTTGGTCAGAACCCCATTTCCTGTTTGATAATGTTTTTAAGATGTTTATTCTCTTATGACAGGTTAATTGTAATTGCTTTATATGTTCTCGCCATGTCAGTTTGTTGTCTAAATGCATTCCTAAAAATTTAATATGAGTATCTACTGTTATTGGTTTCCCGTATAACGTAACATTTGACGCAGTACTTACATTTGCTGTTTTGCATTTATGCTGCAGCATAAATCCGTGCTCTTAAAGGTTTTTCTATGTTTTTCAAAATATCATTAATCGCTATGAGGAACAGTGTTGGGCTAAGAACAGAAGTAGATAGGGTACACAGATCTGAGACCAACCCCTAAATTGCAACCCCTAAAATCGCAACCCCCGGTCGTAAGTTCCAAACGGCTTAACGTAGGATGACGTACGAGGGCTCGTTGAAAAGGGGATGAAAAATGGGGTTGAATGCAGTATGTGCCGTGCGCATCGGAGCATGCCAAAAGGTCATTATGGGGTATCTTCGTTTCTATTGGTCCGATCGTGACGTACGAGGGCTCGATGGAACGGGGATAAGACGGGGAATACTTTGACACAAAAAACAAAGATGGCGACGTTGCCAAATGGGCGTTAAAACGTATCTTTGTTGCTATTGGCTTGATTTTGACGTATGAAGTGTCAAATGAAAGCGTTGGTGACACATACACACACACACACAGAAGCCATGTCAACGCTTGAACATTCTTCTTCTTCGTTTCAGTACAGTGGCTAAGAGAACGTTGACGTAGGACGTGACATTTGTCGCAGGACGTGACAGTTATGTGACATTCAACACAGAACGTGAAATGTCGTGAAATTTGACGCAGGAGTTGACAGGTATGTGACATTCAACACAGAACGTGAAATGTCGTGAAATTTGACGCAGGAGGTGACAGGTATGTGACATTCAACACAGAACGTGAAATGTCGTGAAATTTGACGCAGGAGGTGACAGGTATGTGACATTCAACACAGAACGTGAAATGTCTCGTGACATTTGACGCAGGACGTGACATTCGACGTAAGACGTGTCATTTATGTGGCATTCGACACAAAACGTGAAATGTCACGTGAATTGACGTGACATTCGACGCAGGACGTGACATTTATGTGACATTCGACACAAAACGTGAAATGTCACGTGAATTGACGTGACATTCGACGCAGGACGTGACATTTATGTGACATTCAACACAGAACGTGAAGTGTCTCGTGACATTTGACGCAAGACGTGACATTCGACGTAAGACGTGTCATTTATGTGGCATTCGACACAAAACGTGAAATGTCACGTGAATTGACGTGACATTCGACGTAGGACGTGAAATGTCGTGACGTGTGACGTTGTGACGTGACGTTCGACATTTTAAAAGACAAAGACACAATAACAGAGGACAATAGAGGGTAGCAGAGGGTAACAGAGGGTAGCAGAGGGTAACAGAGGGTAGCAGAGGTACACAGAGGGTAACAGAGCGTCATAACAGAGACATTCAGATGCCTTCAGTGACACATATGCAGCGGCACGAGGGAAATACCAGCGTAAAATCGTTTTATTCCACTTCGAATAAATTGCATAGCTATTGTCACCAACAGAACATCGAGGCTTATTCATAATCATATTTATAGTATCATTATTTAATGTTCCAGTCACAGGAAGATTGTATTTTTCCTGAAAAGCAACTAGGGCCATATCTATACTAGAAAGAGCATTATTTGATGTATTTAGATATCCGAAACGTTTAAGAAAAGAACTAGCATACGCCAGAGTGCTATTCTCTGCACTCACAGATACAGAGAGCAACAATAAGACATGTAAAGAGACCAGCATCTTGATTTATACTAATTTCCAAAAAAATTGGTACTATAGTTATTTATACAAAATTCACAAAAACAGAATTATATACTGAAATATTAAGACAGAAATATTTTAAATAATAATATGTTAAAATAGTGCATTTGTTAGCAAACCGGATGAAGCCTCATGATAACAATACACCGCGTTGTTCAAAACACGTAAACAAGTGTGATAACAAATTTTATTTTAATCATTGGAAAAACAAGTACACCGGAAAGAAAACCGCAGTTGCTACATTTTGTAAAATGTATGAAGATATCAGCAACCACATCAACAAAATTCTAAATTGATAACAACGATTCTCTTACCGCAATATCTATTTATTATATTACCATAAATATTAGTTGAAGAAATAAAAATAAATATAAAAATATTAGCATTTCTAGAACTCAAGGTGTTGCTTATCTATGAAACGAATCAGTCGATGGTACCGTAGGCACATTAGGTTGACGCAACTCGGGCTCGGGTGGGGCGATATGCTGTTCTGTTCTTTAAAAGGCCGAGGAGCGCATACGTTGTCACAGTTCGCTTCGCAAACGTACTACAACAACAACAAGTTCGCAGTAGTCAATACGGTGTGCAGTGACTTACATATATCTGATAAAGGTAAGCGGTTGTTTCTTTTTATGTATTTATTATGTCCTTTTTATCATTGTATTTTATGAGAATTGTACATCTCTCTGTTCGTATTTCATGCAGTATTTTATGAAAAATGTATATTTCTATGTATTTATTATGTCCTTTTTATCATTGTATTTTATGAGAATTGTACATCTCTCTGTTCGTATTTCATGCAGTATTTTATGAAAAATGTATATTTCTATGTATTTATTGTGTCCTTTTTATCGATGTGGGTGTTGTAAAACATTCCACGTCTGCTATTTTTTATAAGAAGTATTCTCCGCTGTTCGTATTTCGATTTCTTGTAGTATATGGTTCTTCTCTATTGCCAAGTATGTAATGCATCTCTCCATTCACGTTAAGCGGAAAAACTATAGTTTTTTATTATTATTGTAGATGGATCTATCAAAACTAAATAATGCATCCTTGGTTGCAGAACGTAAGCCAATAAAAAAACTTAAAGATCTACAAATTGGAAAAAAATTTACCATCCACAGTGCAAAGGTGGTAACAACACAATTTGGGGAGACAGTTCTGCTGGATTTGGGTGCTGAAGTTGTCTTCTTACCACAGCGGGTAACCAAAGCCTACCAAGCAGCAATAACGGACCTCAACAGCGGAAACTATTCGCTGATATACGAAGGGGAAGTTGATATTGGAAAAAGCAGACTCCTTGCATCCTTTAAGATAGTTGAATAAGGTAAGTGATTTTTTCTTATTGTTTGTTCTTATGAGTAGCCATGCATATAAAACAAGTGATTAAACAGTCTGATGATTTGATGCACATTATTAAAAAGCTTAGTAAAATAATTTTCGATAAATTCACTGAAAGAGATCGTACAGTTTGGACAAGACGGTTAAATAGTCAAATTTTTAGATGTAGTAAAGTAATTAAAAACAATAAACTATCCGTAGGAACAGTTAGAAAATTGCAAACTTACATAGGACATTTTAAGCATTTTAGGCAAATTATTTTAAATTTCAATAATAAGTACGTTGGGTTGGGGCTTAATTCAAAATTACGCAATAGAGTTAAATGGGAAAATGTCATTTCATGTTTTGCTAGTAGAATTAAAACTGGAGTTATAGTTAATTTAGTGCATAAGGACTTAACACAGTTCCTAAATGATTGTTATATTATTTTTAGTAGAAAAATTAAAATTATTTTAAAAACAAATAGAATGCTTAAAGTCAATACTGCATTTTGCGGCGAATTCATTAAAAAATCAAGTGATAGCGAAAGTTTAGATTTAAAATATTTTAACACTAAAAATGCTATTATAGACGCATCGACCGATTTACATCTTTGGTTCAGTGAAAATGTTAAGGATAAAATTTTTACAAAGCTGTCTGAATTTGCAGAAAAAGATTCTGGTGCTGCTCTGTCTAAAGTAATCTCATTAGAAGTCAATATTAATAAAGTAGAAATAGGAAACGGTTCATCGTTCATTGATTTGCCAATAGAGATTCAGAAAAAACGAGCGTGCATTAATGTGCATAACTTCGATCAGGCTTGTTTTTATTGGTCAATTGTTAGCGCTCTGTATCCAGCAAAAGATCATCCACAACGAGTTTCAAAATATCCACATTATTCTACTGTTTTACAAACTGACAAATTAGAAAGCCCAATGCCATTAAGCCAAATGTCCAAATTTGAAAAATTAAACGCCATATCAGTCAATGTTTTTGCATTAGAATTAAACGTAGTTAAGGACAAACAATTTTATGAAGTAGTACCAGCCAGACTGACACCGCAAAAGATGGAAAAGCATGTTAATTTGCTCCTTATACAAGATAAATATTTCCCAAAGTTAAACGATTACGATGCTCCTCCAGAAGATGATGATCAGACTGAAATACGCCTTCATTATTGTTGGATTAAAGATTTAGGAAAATTAGTACAAGCACAATTAAACAAAACAAAATGGAAAAAATATATTTGTGATCGTTGCTTAAACTATTTTAGCAGTGAAAGCAAACTAGCAGAGCACGAAGAAATGTGTTCAGATGTGAATAAATGTAAAATGACTGTTCCCAAATATGACCATGTGGCTTTTCGCAATTTTACATACAAACAAACAACTCCGTTTATAGTTTATGCCGATTTTGAATGTCAATTACATAATTTTACAGATTCAAATGTCTCAGTGAGTAAAACAGCAAAATATCAGAAACATGTACCTTTTAGTGCAGGTTATTATTTGAAATGTGCGTACGATGATAGTTTATCTTATTTTAATAGCTATAGAGGTGAAAATTGCATGGAGTGGTTCGCAAAAGAAATGACCGAAATTTCCAAATTTGTAAATTCCAAAATAAAGACAATTGTACCTATGGTCGAAAAACCCAACACAAATAGGGCAACTGTTTGCCATATTTGTGAGAAACGCTTTTTGGCTACAGATACAGTTGTTGTAGATCACGATCATTTTACGGGACAAGTACGGGGATTTGCGCACCAAGCATGTAATTTGAACTTTAAAAAATTGTTTGTCGTCCCAATCGTATTTCATAATTTTAGTGGCTACGATTCGCATTTTATGATTATAGATCTTTGCAAGCATGGGCACTTGAGCTTACTTCCCATAAACAAAGAAAAATACATTTCCTTTACATTACAATCTGACGAACATCAAATTAAATTACGATTTATTGATTCTCTAAGATTTATGGGAGCTTCACTCGATGAATTGGCATCTCTTTTAGACACATCCGAAAAGAAGATTTTGAAAAGAGAATTTAGTCAATTAGATAATGATACATTTAATTTGTTAACTTGTAAAGGAGTATTTTGTTATGATTATATTGATAGTTTGGAAAAATTGGATGAAACGTCTTTACCCACAATTAACCATTTTTATAGTAAGTTAAATAATGAATACATTAGTGAAGCGAAGTATGCTCATGCCCAAAATGTTTGGAAGAAATTTAATTGTAAAAATTTGGGAGAATACAGCGATTTGTATTTGAAAACAGATATTCTGCTGCTGGCTGATGTGTTTGAACAGTTCCGACAAAAATGTCGAGACACATATAAATTAGATCCAGCATGGTATTATACCATGCCAGGATACACGTGGGATTGTATGTTGAGATACACACAATGTAAATTAGAATTGCTAAAAGATGTGGATATGATCTTGTTTATGGAAAAAGCAATCAGAGGTGGAATATCTGTTTGTAGCAACAGATATTCTGAGGCCAACAACAAATACATTTCGTCGTATGATCCCACACGGCCCTCTAAGTACATCCTCTATTTAGATGTGAACAATCTGTATGGCTGGGCAATGTTACAATTGCTTCCATATGGAGGGTTCAAGTGGATCGAAGATGTTACCAAATTTGGTGTTGGTAATCTTCCCGAAGGCCATATAGATATTATGTCAATACAGGATGATGCAAAGGAGGGCTATTTTTTCCAAGTTGACTTGGAGTATCCACGCGAATTACACGACAAACATAAAGATTTTCCATTTGCTGCCGAACACCGCATTCCGCCCGGTTCAAAATTGCCAAAGTTAATACCAACCTTATATCACAAAACCAAATATATTATGCATTATAGAACTCTTAAACAGGCATTGGCTAACGGGTTAATTTTAACAAAGATACATAAAGTTTTGAAATTTAATCAATCTGCGTGGCTGCGACCGTATATCGAATTAAATACAAATTTACGGGCGGCAGCCACCAACAGTTTTGAGAAAAATCTCTACAAGCTAATGAACAATGCGGTGTTCGGAAAAACTTTACAGAACCAAAGACGTCATCGTATTGTAAAATTATGTAAAAAATGGCATGGAAGGTACGGAGCCAGAAATTTGATTGCGAGTAGTCGATTTCACAGTCGTACGATCTTTAGCGAAAATTTGGTAGCTATCGAACTTAAGAAATCAGAAGTATGCTTTAATAAACCCCTGTATATAGGCGCAGCAATCCTCGATATATCAAAAGTATGTATGTACGATTTTCACTACAACTTTATGCTTCCAACGATGGGAGAGAACAACTGTTCATTGTTGTACATGGACACCGACAGCTTTATTTATGAATTGAAATGTTCAGATGCATATAGAGAGGTTATAAGAGCGCATCCAAATAAATTTGATACCTCCGACTATGCCGAAAACAACTCATATGAGATAGAACGGTTAAATACAAAAATCCCCGGATTAATGAAGGACGAGGCAAATGGGAAAATAATTACACATTTTATTGGATTACGATCAAAAATGTACACATTTAAACTGCAAATAACTGACGAGGAGAGGGACAAAGAGAGACAGCGCCTAGAAAGAAAACAACTAAACAAAGAGAGAATTGAATGTGACTTGGGAAATTTGGGAATAACAAAAAAGGCAAAAGGAGTGAAATATAACGTTGTTCGAAATAAAATTACGTACGAAGACTATGAAAAATGTCTTAAAGAATTCAAAATTCAAACCGCGAGCCAAAGATGTATTAGGTCATACCAACATTCTGTATTTAGCATCGAGCAATCCAAAACGGCTCTAAGTCCTTATGACGATAAGAGGTACTTAATACCAAAATCATTTAATACGCTTCCGTGGGGACATTATCTTGTCGATTAACATTTATTATAAATAATTTTCTTTTTCTTGTAGTATATGGTTACTCATAAGAACAAAAAAAAAAAAAAGAGAAAAGATCACTTATCTCACAGTTTTTGTATATTGTAGATTTAACTAGTATTTTAGAATTGTATAATTTAATTTTTAATAATAAATTTGTGTAATCTTACATTTTTGGTTTTATTTATAATAGAATAAAAGACAACATATCTAATGAATTATATATTTATTTAGTTAAATGATTTACATGTCTATGTTCATAATAATATACATATTCCTTTAGAGCTAAACTTAACAAAGTGTTTGGACAAATATCGATATATGCTGCGAAGGCTGTAACTGGTCCATGTACAGAGTCTTTAGCACAAAAATTTTGTTTAATGAAAGTTGAAATATTTATATAGTATTTCTGGAATTGTAAACTCTGTAACAATGCCACTCTATGGTACAGTATTCTGTAGTTTGCGTTTAAAATGTGGTAGGCGTCATCTTCACGTAAATAATAGTCGACTCCAAATTTTTCAATGGTCAGCAACTTTACATTGTCTTTTACCAATTGTCTTAGTTTGCAAAAATCACCATTCATAAATTCGATTGGAACATACCCATCCGCATATGTAGCATGGAAAAAGTCACTCATTTTTTCTTTTAACCACACAATTATGACGTTCCACTCGCTTATACTTAAACTGATTCTTCTAAAATCATCACGTTGACACAGAATGATGGATGGTAGAAAATCTCGAGCTGGAGATAGACCAATTTTTATGTGGAGAGAGCTGCTGATTGGATATGTAGTTTCCAATAAACAATATTGCTCGTTTGTGGCAGCTGCTTCATATTTAGCCAATACTCGATCTAATTCCGCACCAGGACTAGGTGGTTGTTGACTATCTTCATCGTAGTTAAATTCTATGCTAAATTCACTGCCATCATCATCATCGAAATTATTAGGTTGGCTGTTGTATCCGCTATCTTGAGAGCTCATGGTACTACTGTGTGTGTGTGTGTGTGTTTCTAACGTCGTTAACGAGGTGGATGTAAACTGAACATATTATCGTAGTTTGTCCTACATTTATACCATTGTCTTCTCCCACTTCTTGTGGTTAATTATCGGTCTTTTCACAAAAAATGTATGTCTACGCGGCGTATCGAAATATAGATCCTCAAACTATATTCGAGTTATTTATCCAGCTGTTGTGTTTGCTGTCCATTCCTAACCATTTAACGTACATCTTATTGCCTTTTCGTCTGAGTACTTTTTCGACCAGGTATATGTCAGGGTTTGATGTTTTCTGCAATTCTTCTTCGTAAAAACCGCCACTAATCGGCGCACCTTGCATGTCTTCGAGCAAATACGTTATAGGATTTGTTATCTTAACTTGTACAATTCTAAATAATTCAGTAGTCCAATTGGGCGTGTATGCCTTTTCGAAGAAATGTTTTGCCTTTGATACACGTACAATGTCGCCAACTTTAAACTTTCGTGGACCTGCAATCTTTAAATAAGTATAACTTTTGTTTAAAATAGTTTTTTCGTTGGATTTGTTAACCTGAGACGGTTTGTATCCTGTTTTACTGTGTTTTGTGTTGTTGTATTCCTCGGTGATTATGGGTAGAGCATCTAACCATTTGTACGATCCATGTAAACTGAAATACTTGTACAACTTTGCTTTCAACGTTCTAATAACTCGCTCGCAAATGGCTGCTTTTTTGATCGTGTAGGTGCTGTAATGATTAATCTCGTGTTTTTTCATTAAATTTTGAAATGTTCTGTTGTAAAATTCGGTTCCTTGATCAGATTGTAGGTTCTTCGGATGTCGTCGAGTATGTGCGAGAATATCCGAAAATGCCCGAGTAATTTCCTCGCCAGTCTTCGTTTTTAGAGGTCGTGTCCACACAAATTTTGAAAAGCAATCAATTACAACTAGTATTAGTTTGTAATTGTAGTGTACCACCCTTGTGGTACACCATTTGTTAAGCTGTGAGTTTTCG